>CABFOV010010409.1:0-16307 GCA_902141375.1 Timema poppense
GGTAGGGCCAAAGTGTTTGATTGGTACACCTAAGTGAACCGAGACTGTGTTGGTTTTACGCCGATGTACTAATTAAGCTAATGTGTTAGAAAAGGGTAAGGTTGCTTTTAGATGACATACACTCAGATTTGCGTGGAGAGTGAGTGGAAAACATTTTAGGAATAATAACCTCATAGCACCCAACTAGTATCGAGCCCCGATCCTCGTCCCTGGCAGTCCAATTTATTGCGAGAGTAGTGCCTTAGATCATGCGGTCACAAAAGTGAGTCCCGTAATTATATTAATTAGGTATTCTACGCACATGATTTGAAATTAATGGATGAATTCTAAATTACAGTATTAATATTGTATTTTCCATGCAAAAACTATATTAAATTCAAAACACCTTTTTCTTTAATCCAATTCACACGAGGAGAACATTTATTTTTCTTTTCTCTGGTTGAGAGATAAAGTCATTTTCTATTTTATTTTCTTCGATCTCTTTTTACAGAAACGGTTTTCATTGCAAAACACATCGTATTCACACAACTGATTTCATAAATGAACGTAGTCGAATTGATATTTTTCCTGAGAACATCTGTGAATCACATTGTAACGCTTGACATCACTGCCTTGAGTTTTCATGAGAGGCTCATCTTGTTCAACCTTACACCGATAGGTCGCAGCATACAGCACCACAACACTTTTATGAATTAAAATAAAATTGTACCACTTTATTTTGGTTTAGAACAATAAGAATTATGAAAAATAAAAAGATCATTATTCTCAATCATACTTACTAGGTTTTTTCTTTGTCTGCATATTAAAAATAAAAAAAACATTAGACCAAGAAAATATGATCATGTAAGAATCATTTAAACAAAGCTGCTTAATAATATTTAAATTTTAACTTGCGTTAAATTGTACTGAATGATATAGAAATGTGTTTATTGTAATGTAATGAAAACATTTTTAGTCTAAGTATTCCCACATTTCACTGACAAGTCCTATTTGTTTTATGCAGTGTTCTTTAAATTATTTTTTTAAACTTAAATTTGAATTGACTGGGTATATATGAATAAAATATAAACCATGTAAGTGAATTGATTTTTACAGTATTAAAAATCTGATTAAAATATCTATAATAGTTTTCTTAGTAATCGGATGCAGAGAAATCGTCTTAGAAACCGGCTACGCTCATTTCTCATGGTGATCCATCCCCTTAACCCGTTATAGTAATAAACTAACGGCCCTGGACTGTATTTGTAGCTATAGCCTACAAAGGTTCAAGTGTATTTATTACACACACTTTGCGAATGTTGGTATCAGTTAAAGCAATTATGTTTAGGAAAAATTGTAACATATTATATTGATACCGAAAGTATATTGAAATTGAAAACTATTATACATTTTGTGGTATCATTTTAAAGAGAGAAAAAAAATACGCGTATGTTTGGAACAATTTTATTTAACGTGCTTTTGTGTTATAGTTCAAATGGAGGTGGGAAATGGCAACACGATCTTCCCACGCCATCGGAAGCGAGCCCCCATCACCACACCGCAGGAGCACCGCCTCCGAGCCAGGGAGACGGTGTTCGACCCCGAGCTGCGTTGAGGCAGACGGGGTCCGTGGTCCTCCCGCAACCCGTGGGGGTGGTGGCAGCGGGACCGTCTTCAGCCCCGCAATCGGGATTTAGTGGCCCGATAAACCAGGTAGGTGGAGCCCTGTCGAATGGTGTCCCTCTTTGGATCGTCGAGGAGAGAATTAAACAATTGGGGCATTTCTTTTATACTGGTAGAGAAATTACCGTACATCTTGTTGCTCCAGCAAGCGATCGTGACGCATTAAGCTAGCTTGAAGAACAAATTACTAATTTGCTCAATCGGCTGCAGAACCATGGTGTCAGCGCCGATGACTATGTCGGCTTACTTTTGAATAGCACGAACTAGACGTTGAATCCTGTATACGTCTCAGTTAGACGCTCGAGCCGTGCTTGATAACGTAAGTCGTGTGTTACAAAGTAATAGTTGGTTTTTGAGCACAGCACTACTGTACGTTAAACTCAGCCATTTTAAGGAGCCTCGTGGGAGTGCACGTTATTGTGATAAACTAACTCCCGCTAGCACATATAGCTGAATTAACAAAGTAATCATTACGATTCAAAATGGCGACGATACACTTTGCCTTGCCCGTGCATTGGTTGTCGCCAAAGCTATATGTGACATTAAAGGAGAACCAGGATGCATGGACGTGAACACCGTTTAACAGATTAAACAGGGCCGTCAATTTAAAAAAATTACAAAGCAGAGGAACTATGCCGTGATGCCCGTGTGAATATTTTGAAAGGTGGTGGGCTCACTGAGCTGAAACAATTTCAAACATACCTCTCCGAATACAAAATCACAGTGTTAAGGGAACGTTGGGGGAGTCAGATTTTATATGAGGGGCCTACTCTCCCCGAACATTCCTTTAAGGGCTACCTTGGTTTGTATTTTCACGACCATAAGCAAAACAATTTTGACGTCATAACAGTCTTGACAGCCACATTTAGGTGCTCGTACTTTTGCCACGAGTGCCGTGTGCCGTTCAGTAATAAGAACGTGCACAAATGTAAATCCGCGTGCAAAAAGAGCTACGCTAAAGCGGTTTGTAGCGGAGGCCAATCTGTGGTCTGTAAATACTGTGGGCGTCGGTTCACAAACCAGACATGTTTTGACAACCATAAACGTCCCGGTTTTTCGGAGGTCACATATCGGTCTCTGATGTCCAAAAGGCTTGCGAGGTATGCGGATAATTTTTCAGTTTGAAAAGATCAAATTATTCACATAGGTGTTATGAGACTTTTTGTAGAGTATGCGATACATATCGTCCTTTTGGTCATTTCTGTTGTATGAAGCAGGCCCCATCCAAGCCGACACTGGAAAAGAGCAATTTCATGTTTGTATTCTATGATTTTGAATGCAGGCAAGAAACTCTTCTTCAAGGTGCAGTCAACACGCACTTGCACGAACCTAACCTCTGTATCATACAGACGTGTTGCAAGGCCTGCGTTCATATAGATGCAAATGATCATCATTGCACAGAATGCGGGGGCGATAGGACTCCATATTCAAGGGTGATACCACAATGGCCCAACTTTTTTATTTATATAGCAAATTAAAGCTACAAAATTTAAGGATATCACCCTCCTAGGCCATAATGCGAAAGGTTATGATGGTAATTTTATTTTAAAATATATATTGGAGGTTTAAAAATGGACTCCAGTGCTAATAATGAACGGTGGGAAAATCATGTCCATGCGTTACGGCCTGCTCCACTTTATTGACTCGCTGAACTTTCTCCCCATCTCGTTGTCCAAGATGCCAAAGACATTCGGCTTGGACGAGTCTTTGGCTAAGGGACATTTCCCCCATTTTTCAATAAAAAAAGAAAACGCGTGGTATAGGGGTCCCTTACCGCCAAAGGAGTACTACGGTATCGGTGAGATGTCGGTTGAGGGAAAGGAGCACTTTGAGAAGTGGTATGACGCGTTGGTCAAAGAAAATTATGTCTTTGATTTTAAGCGAGGGTTGGAACTGTATTGTGTGAAAGATGTAGTAGAGATCCTACGGAAGGCCTGCCTATAGTTTAGAGCAATGTTCATGGAGAAAGCAAAGGTGGATACTTTCAGAGAGGTGTGTACGATAGCTGGAGCGGCCATGTTGGTTTACCACTGAAGTCATCTTAACCAGAATACTAGCGGTAATATTCCTAACGGTGGCTACCGATGTGCAGACCAACAGTCGCACGTCGCTGTAAAATGGCTCTGCTGGGAGGCCCATCAACGTGGTATCTCTATTCTTCATGTGGGTAACGGCCGTGAGGAATATGTGTTAGGGCGACGTGTAGACGGTGTTGTTAAAGCTGGAGATACCAACACCGTCTTTCAGTTCTGGGGCTGTTATTGGCACGGGTGCCCTCTTTGTTATCCTGACAGGACCACCCATATAAAAAAATAGTCCTCACGATACCATGGAGACGCGCTATGAAGCGACCATGGCTTGTGTTAAAATGTTTAAGAATGCCGGCTACATGGTCGTAGAGATGTGGGAGTGTACGTTTAATGCTATGAAACGCACAGACAAGGACTTGAAACAATTTGTACTCCAGCACGAGGTGTATACCAAGGAGCCCCTCAGCCACAGGGATGCATTCTTTGGCGGGAGTACAAATTGTATCAAGCTCTTCCACGAAGCAGACCTTTCTTGCGGAGAGAAGATAAAGTACTTGGATGTGTGTTTATTGTATCCTTAAGTTTGCAAGTACAAAAAATTTCCCGTCGGTAACCCCAAAATTCACTTGGAACCAAATTGTCCGTCTATAGATCAAGTAGAAGGCATAACCAAAGTTACAGTGACGCCTCCGCGGGATTTATTCATATCCGTATTGCCTACATGAATGCACGACAAGTTAATGTTCATCTTGTGCAGGAAATGCGAGGAGGAGAAAAACCAAGGCGCGTGTCAGCACAACGACAAAAAAGATCGCTGGTTGACAGGAGTATGGGTGATTGACGAGATCCGTAAAGCCGTTGAGAAAGGCTACACCGTTGAAGCAGTACACGAAGTGTAGGAATACGATGTATCTGTTTACGATCGTCAGACACGTTCTGGCAGATTGTTTCATGGGTACATTGATACTTTTTTGAAAATTAAACAAGATGCCAGTGGATGGCCAGAGTGGTGTACCTCACAAGAGGAAAAGTTAGCTTATATTCAAAATTATGAGGAAAGGGAAGGGGTAAAATTCGATTTCGACTCAGTTTGTAAAAACCCTGGTCTCCGCACTCTGGCTAAATTCTTTTTAAATTCACTATGGGGAAAGTTTGGGCAAAGACCCGATTTACCACACGTAACCGCTGTTAACGACTATCAGGGCATCCAAAAGCACCTGACGGATCTTTATATCACCGTGGATAGCGTCATTGATGTTAATGATGAGATTATGTTCCTCAATTACAAGGATGCGCGTGACGCGTAGCGCCCTAACCCTAACACGAGTGTGGCGGTGGCATTCTACACGACTGCTATGGCTAGGTTGCACTTATACAGCATCCTTGAACAATTGGGAGACCGTGTTTTGTATCACGATACAGATAGCGTTCTATTCACTGAACACCCCTGCGATTGGAGTCCACCAACCGGAGACTTTTTAGGTGACCTCACTGATGAACTTGAGGATTACGGTCCGGGAAGCTACATTAGCGCCTTTGTATCTGGCAGTCCCAAGAATTACGCGTACCGAGTTTGTGTGGGTGGCGATCCTGACAAAACCAAAACGGTGTGCAGTGTTCACGGGATCACCATAAACTATGGCAACCGTAACGACGTTAATTTTGATGTTTTGAAAGCGATGGTCATTGAACAGTCTACAGAGAGATACATACAGATACCGCACAAAATTGTAAGAAAAGGTCTTGCGAGTGTATGTACCGTTTCGCAGACTAAAGTCTACCGGCCCATGTACACCAAACGTCGGATAGCCGATGATTATAATACGTTGCCGTTTGGGTATCATAGTCCTTGTGAACGCACTCGCCACGACTAAAAGGTGATCATTTGGACAGGCTGAATAATCACTTTTTTAAATCACTCTAGACAGTTTCATTGACATACCATTTTTCAAAGATTTGAGATTTTTTTCATATTTTTTTTCTGCACGAAAACAAGGATATTCCTTTATTTATTTATTTTATGCATACTTTTTATATTTTTTATTCGCCAGTATAATCCTTCACTTACCTGATTTTTTCTACTAAATTAGTTGTATACATATATACTTTTTTAATTCTAGTCAAATATTATAAAATGTTTGTATATATATTTATTTTAATTCTAGTCAAATATAATAAACTGATTTTATATAAATTTATTTGCTTTTAAATTGAAACCATCTCTCTCTATATATTATATTGAACCATCTTTCTTTTATATTTAGTACCGAGGCCACTATTCCCAATATGTATAAATATATATTGTAAATATTCTCAGTATACTTTTCATGATTGTATATAAATAAAGTAAAAACTGATATATTTGTGTTTTAACGTCAACACGTCCACCTCCCTCCTACCCTATAAATACAAGATCATATAGCTTATAAGCTTAGTCTCAAACATTATGCACAAGTTGAAACATCCATTTTCGGCCATCATAAACGGCCCTTCCGGCTGTGGAAAGTAACATTTTGTAGCTGACTTTATCCGTCATTTGGACACAATGTGTGACGTTAAATTTGATAAACTCACATAGTATTATGCTTTATGGCAACCGGGACTCGAACAAGACGGGGCAAGTCCCCGCGTCATATTCTGTTAGGGTTTGCCGGATATGGATGACATCTGTAATGACTCTCCACAACTGATTATCCTGAATGTGCTTTTTAAAAATCCCAGAGATAAAGCTCAGACTCAACACTTAGCAGGTCAAGTCTGTCCCGAAAATCCCCGTGTTTTACAAGAGGCTTAAGCTGATGCTACAAGTACTCCTCACGGGTATATATTGCTAGATTTTAAACAAGGTACACCAGAATGGTTCAGATATAGAACCAACACAAATATTGGCTGCTGCGTGTATCTACCACGCAAAATCTTAAAAAGAACCGATACTTCCCGATTACAGATCAATTCATAACCATGAGTCCCAAAGTGCTGAAGCAGGCCCCTTTGCTACGTGCGATGTATCGCATGAACCCTCAGCAACATGTCGCCTTGCTGAAAACGGCCGACAAGAAACTGATTGACTCTGTTTGCGAGTGTGCCTACAATGCTTTAAAAGGGCGGTGCCGTTGAAAAATGTGCAGAAGACAAAGTTACGTGCTCACAAGCAGGTGTTGCGCAAGCTGGTCAAACGAGGAGAGTGCTGGAAGAAGAAGAGACAACTATACGTTCAGAAAGGAGGAGCGTTCTTGCCTTTACTTTTAGCGCCTTTAATTAGCGGTGTCCTCGGTTCTTTATTCAACAAGTAGATAATGGAACACACGAAAAAGATTAAATTGGTGTCCCCTGAAACATTACACCGTTACGAACAACACCATCAACAAGTGGCTTCGGCAACAAATCTAGTGGTCTCCGAGTTGAACAAGGAAAGGGAACATATCCTCGCTTCAAAACTTGATGAAAAGTCTAAATGTATTTTATACCAGCAAGTGCTACAGCGCTATCTGCACTTTAGTCAACACCCTCCACCGTCTGAAAATAGCACCACCACCACCACCACCACCCCTGAAGTGTCTGTACTTCCCATCCCTGCTGTACTTAATACTGTACCAGCACAGGCACTTAAAAAAGCTGAACTTTTACTAGAACACATTATTTCCCGAGGTGGCATCTCTTGGGACTCAAACGGAGAAGTGAGCATTCACGATACGCCTCTACGTGGATCAAAAATTGTGAATTTTGTCAACGATCTGGTCATGGCAAGAATACACAGCGAACCATGTGGGTGGCGAGAGTTTCTCACAGCGCTGCAAAAAATAAACGTTCCAAAAGTATTTATTGTAAATCTGAAACGTTCGGCTCCCATTAGAGATTCGACGCCCGTACCACAACACTTACACCGTCACAACGCCCTAAGTAGAAGAAACTGCAGAGGGTGGATGAAAACAGGTGGCTGCAGTTCCGAGCTTAATGCCCCATTTAGCTGACATCTACTACGACCCTTCTCATCCTGCAGGGTTTACAGGGGTGGCGTCACTCATAAAGGTGTCCAAGAAAGATCCCGAAAAAGTACGAGAATGGCTTCATGCTCAGGACGCTTATACCCTACACAAACCGGCGATAAATAAGTTTACACGCTACAAATATGTGGTATCAAACATTGGCGATCTCTGGCAAGCCGATCTCAACGATATGAGAAGTCTCGGAAAATACAACGACGGTGCAGTGTACTTGCTCACCGTCATCGACGTGTTTAGCAAGATGGCCTGGGTGAGGACGCTTCCATCCAAGACGGGGAGCGTCGTGAGAGACGCATTTCAGGACATTTTTAAACAAAGCGGCCGTAAACCTCTAAGTTTACAGATAGACCAGGGGACAGAGTTCACGGCACATCTAGTCTGGAAATTTCTCAAGCAAGAAGGCGAGCATTACTACACCACTCATAATCCGGACGTGAAGGCAAGCATCGTGGAACGATTAAATAGAACTTTGAATGGATGCATGTGACGCTACTTTTCCAAAATTACACGTATCGGTATGTGGTCATCCTCCAAGATCTAGTCGACGCTTACAACGGCGCAAAACATTCCAGTATCAAGATGGCGCCTGCCGACGTTTCAGAAACTAAGGTGCTTCAAGTCAGCGATAATCTGTACGGCAAAAGGCGCCCGAACTCGAATAGTAAGCCGAAAATAAAAGTTGGTGAGACGGGGCGTATAAGAAAATCCAAAATTCTGTTTGAAAAGGGCTACGAAAGCAATTGGACGAAGAGATTTTCAAAGTCAGCAGTGTCATGTTGCGACAACCTGTCGTCTACAGGCTGACCGATCTTGATGGCGAGGGGGTGGAAGGGACTTTTACGAACCCGAATTTCAACCGCGTACGTCTTCCCGAAACTTTTAAAGTTGATAAAATCCTACATGTCAAGGGTAAAGGCGCCAGAAATAAAGTGTACGTGCAGTGGAAAGAGTACCCCGCCAAGTTTAATTCTTGGATTCCTGCCAGTTACGTCAGCGCCCTACCATTTGGGACCAGTTTAACATCACTTTGCCGAGCGACAGCTCTATGGGATATTTCCCGAAAAATACCCTCACAAATTTCACCACGCAACTTTCTTACTGTCTTAAGCTAGAAGGCCAGTGGGAAGTCACTCTGCCTGAATTTCAATATCTGTGTTCTTTCACCACCGTACCCGAGGGTCAAAATATTGTATGGTACAACTGAGTGGACGCTAACGGCGTGGAACAAATATTCAAGGATCATATCCCTCTTGGAAACTACAGTACTATCCATGAATTGATCAAAGCTCTAAACAAAGTAGAGGTGTTTAAAGGGGATTTCGGAGTTTGTATTCATGTACACAAACCCCAACAAAATAGTGGACGTTTTCTGTTCCTTACCAAATATGCAGCTGGGTTTCGATCCTCTGACTAATCTGATCAAAGTCCCAAAGTTACCGTATGCCACCAAAATTCTACTAGGCCTGCCCTCGCAAATGTACATCTACATGGATATCGTCGATCCTCATCCTGTGGGTGACATTGTGGCACCGCTGCTACGTATCGTCGGTATCAACAACATAAACTATCTCTACGGTATATATAACACAGTTAGCTACGACCCGTTGCACTACATGCCCGTGCTTAGAAGGGAAATTGAAAACCAAGAAATCAATAAAAGAACAGACACGGGTGAATCTGTACCATTCGAGTTTGAAAAAGTGTGTGTGAAACTTCATTTTAGACGCTGCTCAACATGAACTGTCCCTACCAAAAATACTACGTCAACCAGGCTGGAACAGGTATATCTTCGATCTACCACTGTGTTCCCTTTCAACGAGGGCATGGGATAGAAAGTTTTTTCGGTGGCCTTTTCAAAAGCGTCATACCGTTGCTGAGAAGCGGCGCTAAGGCCATTGGAAAACAAGCGCTTTATACGGGTATCGACGTGCTCTGCGACGTTGCCAATCAGCGTCGTCCTTTCAAAGAGGTGCTACGGCACCGTGTCGGTGAGCTTGAACTAACCTGAAACGCAAGGTGGAGCAGAAGATCGACACACTGATGACCGGTGCAGTGAATAAAAGGCGTCGTAAGAATCACCGACATCAGTCTTCTGTCGTTGTCTGACGTTAAAAGGTCAAGAAAGCAGTGGTAAATATTCTCAGTTGAAATGTTGTTTCTACACCCCCAGTCCTGCGAGTGTGCCAGCACAGTAAACTCGATCTCTTTTCCATCCCACCCACCCAAACCAGTCTTGAAAGTAGGCAATGGCCCCAGTTCAAACCTCCCTCACCGATGATTCGCCAATCGAATTTACCGTTACCGGACAAGGCGAGTTTTATATCGATCTTTCACAGACTATGCTTTAGCTCAGGGTGGCTATCATGAAACCCGACGGTGGTGCTTTCACAGAGGTGAATCAAATCGCCCCCGTCAACAACTGGTTGCATTCGCTATTAACACAGGTGGATGTATTTTTGAACCAAAAACTAGTCTCACCGCCCAGCAACACGTATGCTTATAGATCGTACATTGAGACGTTGCTGAATTACAACAGTGAAGCCAAAATAACGCATTTGACTTGTGGTCTGTGAGGAGGCTAACAGTGGCAACAAGGGATTTGAGGCCCGTCGCAGTCTCACCGCAAAAAGTAAGACAGTGGATCTTTGGGGGTATCTACACGGTGACGTGTTTAACCAAGAAAAATACCTTTTGAACGGCACCGAACTAGAGTCAAGTTGGTCCGTTCCAGAGAAGGGTTTAGTCTTATTGCAGTCCCTGAACTCCCTCACTTTAAGTTTCACATCGTTGAAGCCGACCTTCTAGTGCGACGCGTCAAAGTAGCACCTTCTATACTGTTTGCAAATGCCTAAGCATTAAACGTCAATCCTGCAAAATATTCCATCACCCGCGTGGTAGTAAAAAAACTCACTATTCCTACAAGTGTGCAAGGGAAATCACTGGACAACGTATTCACCGGACAGTTACCCAAACGATGCATCGTGGGATTTGTATCGAACGCGGCGTTCAACGGAGACGACACCAAAAACCCGCCCAACTTCCAAACCTACAGCATGAACCATTTCTCACTGTACGTGGACGGGGAACAAGTGCCGTCAAAACCGTTACAGCCCGATTTTTCAAACGGAAACTATGTCATGTCCTACCACACACTGTTTTCGGGAATGGGTATCCACTTCATGAACAAAGGTAGAGTAATAACACGGGAAGGCTTCCCTAAGGGATATCATCTCATGGTTTTCGATCTCACACCTAATCTGTCCACCCACATGACATCACATTGGAGTTTGACGATGCATGGCTCTCTGGGCATCGAAGTGAGCTTCACCAGAGCTCTCACCGAAACCGTCAACTGTATCAAGTACGGGGAGTTTGCCAACATCATCACCATTGACAAGGACAGAAACATCGTGACCGATTATTGGAGCTAATATAAACGGCTTCCCGCCTCTTACCCACATCATTTAAGCCATGGACGTCATTGTGGATTTCCAGAGCTTCAAGACGACGGCAAACAGTTTCCGTCAAGGAACTTAGTGTTTTATCTGTATGCGGTACATTACTTCAACATTTGGTGTTAAAACCCACATACGCTATCGAGGAACTTTCCACCTATGCCAGAAAGAAAGCCGACTATATTGTCAACAATCGGCACGGTATTCCCTGGAATAGCGGTGATGTTGATTACAGCCTTCTGAATCCCTCATCTCCCGTGCCACAATGCGTGCAGAAACCGTCTACGTCAAGGGGGCAGAAAAGAAAACGTTTCTAGTCAAATACACGTCTACACCCATCGTAGATCTGTACGACAGAGGTTGTTCGTCTTTGAAAGCACTTAAACTGGGCCACACAATATTGATGGCACATAGTTCTGTATGGAATTTATGTTCGACCTCTATCGTTTGGGGACTTCAAGATTGGATGATTGAAGATGGACACGCACACCATAAGACTGGCACTGAAAATAAACCCGTGGTTCCGTTCTGTACGGTTGGCTGTTTTCCCTGCTGATCAACTACCCACAAGAATAGCTTGACCTGCCGCTCCAGTCATCAACACTGATCCACACACCAAGTCTGGGATGTGTTGGGTCACCATCTTTATCGACAAGAATGGCGTGGGAGAATATTTTGACATTTATGGTTTTCCACCCCGTATAAAGTCACATCTTGCATTTATACGCAAACACACTTCCTGCACGTCCCATAGTACGCCTCAACTTCAAAGCATCGCCTCAGACGTTTGCGGCCATTATTGTCTCATGTACCTTCTCTATCGCACCCAGAACATTCTGATGAAAACTTTCCAAAGACTATTCTCGACCACCAATCATAGAGTAAACGACGCTAAGATGGTGAGCTATTACAACACATGTTTCAAGACTGTAGGGTCCAGCCACCCCTCTTGAGGCTGCGTCCAATCAGCGTGTGCCTATAAAAGGGGCGTCCCGGTGGCGTGCCAACCATAACCACGACAGTCGTCGAAACGAACAAACATCATGGAAGGTCAAGGCGTTTGCACCCGCAAAGCAAAGCCGGTGAAGCCGCTCGCCATCACCAGTATTTTCAACACTTTTTTCCCACTGGACGGAGTCGACGAGAAAAATGCGGAGGGAACTATGCGGTGTTTAACCGTATAGAGTGGCAAGTACTGGGCAGCTACAAGTCTGTCATATCAAAGTTATTCAGCAACACGCAACCTCCTCAGAAGATTAGCCTGACTAATCATGAAATCTATCTGATACGCATGTTCGGTGACCGTATAGTTGTCATCAGCGAGAAACAAGACGCCGGACTCAAATGGGTCACCTATCTAGCCCCTAGCTAGACGCGTCTTTGTGATCTGTGGGACCTCATCGACGTCACCATTGACCGACGGGACATGTGGTTGACACCCGTCACCCGCTATTGCAACGATTTGATCGACACACTCGTCGTTGATGTATGCGACACGCTAACGGAATCAGCGGATGTCATCGATCTCGAACAGCCTACGGTGGAAACGCACATCAAAAACCTGGATCTTATCAGTGCTACCTATTATACACGTCAAGTTGTCGGTTTGGACTATTACATGCTGGATTGTGAACTAAAAACAATTTTACTAACGCATCTAAGAGACACTCTAGAAAAACGTATGAATGAATATATGAGGCATTCCTGTAAAAGTGTATAATAAATATTATGTATGATGTATTTAATGTTTAATAAATATATGGCTTTTGTTTTATTCACGCAAAACCTTTCTGTCCCCCCTTACACATAGATACGACTCTCGACTTGTCGAGTCGTCACCAAACATGAACAGGATCAATGGCCTAGCTCACAGTTTCAAGGTCACGATATATTCTTGTCTCGACTCGTCTTGCCGAGCCGCCAAACTGGCGCCAGTTATCAGGTAGAACCCATTGCGACATCATTCAAGGTTACTATCTATTCTTATCCCGATTTGTCTTGTCGAGCCGCCAAACTGGTGCCATTCATCAGGGAAATCCCATTGCGCCATCATTCAAGGTCACAATCTATTCTTGTCTTGTCGACCCGCCAAACTGGCGCCACGTATGAGTCACCGGGAAAAAACCCATTATCACATAAGGGGTTGCGACACCGGGAAAACCCATTACCACATAAGTGTTGCGACACATACCTCTAAAGAGGGGAAGTGAGGGGAAGTGAAAGGTGTCTCAAGGCATGGGAACCATTTATCACACTCTACCCCAAACGGTGGTCAGAAGAGGTTCATACTGTTTGTTCCGGGAAGTTAAAGGCAGTCCAACAGAGTTTTGTTACAGGAGCCATTGTTCATTCAACTCCACGCTGCCATCAGAAGAGCTTCGTGCTCCATGTTCCCTTTGATGACGAGGGAGGAACGCCCAACGCCGTGGACCGCATGCCAATAAATAAATAAAAAACTCCAACGCCCCATTCTAATCCTAATCAATGAATCTAAAAACCCTTTAATTTCAAATAAAAAAGCTATGAGTATACATAAATAAGCAATAAATTACAAGTGCCAACATGTCTAGAGCAAGAAACAACATGCCTGGAAAGAGGTCAGGAGGAGGGGGAAAACCAACAGCCAATCAGAGAGCGAAAACAACATTGCGTAACAACAAACGACATTGCATAATCATCACAATACACACTATCTACACGTCAAGGTCAAGTTCAAGGTCAAATTGGGATGAAACGCCACACTAGGTAGTAACGGGCGTTGATGAAAATTTTCTAAAAAAAATTCACATCATTTTGCAAGTCATTTCTTGCGGTTTTGAAGTCGATGTCAACAAATTTGAGAAGTTTTCCTTAATTAAGGCTAGACTTTTTGTGAATCTTTACCCGTGGTTTTATATGTTCTAAAAAAAATTCACATCATTTTGCAAGTAATTTCTTGCGGTTTTGAAGTCGATTTCAACAAATTTGAGAATTTTTCCTTAATTAAGGCTAGACTTTTTGTGAATCTTTACCCGTGGTTTTATATGTTGACAAGTGTTCATAAAATCTTCATCCACGGTCATGTCATTATCGATTCCGCTTTACTCCCGATTGGCCAAATGTCAGAGGAAGTGCAAGAATCTTGCAACAAATTCATTAAATGACATCGCGAAAATTTTGCACGCAAATGCAGCAGGAAAAAAATAATTGGAATATGTTTTTCAAAGGCTTTTGTTAG
This sequence comes from Timema poppense, assembly GCA_902141375.1. Taxonomy (NCBI): domain Eukaryota; kingdom Metazoa; phylum Arthropoda; class Insecta; order Phasmatodea; family Timematidae; genus Timema; species Timema poppense. The sequence continues at coordinate 14,369 of CABFOV010010409.1, forward strand.
CTTCGAATCCATGGATTTCGAGTTTGCGAAAGACACCTCCAAAAAAGTTCAAATCATTACTAGCCGTAGCACTTGAATTATTAGTTTCACCTTCAATCGCAGCAGTCACTCGCGATAGTTTTAGTGAAAATACAACTGACGAGTATGGAAGCGACAGCGAAAATAACAATGATTCTTCCAATATTGGATAATATCAAATATTTTAAGTTATGTCACTAAATTATGTATGAATTATAGTTACCCACATCTACTTGTTTTTGTTATTTATTAAACATCCCAAGAGTAGACCTGAAAAAGTTTTCGTACTCAGCGACCCCAAAATCCCTTAAATTCTCAATTTCGAAGAGAAATATCGATATCTTCGCTTATTTACGAAGTAGAAGTCGGCCATTTTGTATTGGCCATTATGACTTTCCCATTTTCAAGGTCATTATCGTGATCAGCAACTCATAAAATCCCATAGCCCATATTTCTGGAGTTTTGGCCAGAAATTTGCGATTTTAGACCACTGTGCAGCGTGGTGAAACTTGTCTTATATTTGAGGGGAGATTGACCACACGAAAGCGAGAAAATGAAAAGGTGGTTTCCCAATTATTACCATGCAGTTACCTCAGCGATTATATCAAGTGTAGTGTTGTTCATTGTTATTTTCTAGTTATTTTAAAGTTATTTCTTTGTTTTTCTTCTTTTTAGTCTTTTTGGTTGGTTTATCTTGTATTTTTGTTTATTTCACGATTGTTGTATCTTTTGTTCTTCTCATTCATTGAACTAGTAGTTTTAGGAGGGTGATATGCTTAGTACGAATGTATCAACTGAGCCAGGTATGCTCTAGTCTTTGTTTTTAATTAGTCATGTTATTTATATCTAGGTGTCAGCACCACACTGATTTCTTGTCAATCGCTTCAATACCTCTCATTTTCCCCAAATGGCTCTAGGTTCTCTTGTCCCACGCTTTTTTTGTTGTTATCATAGACGTGTTCCTGCCCGGACATAGACTCACATTTAAATTTACGTATTAAATAAGCAAATCTAGCATTAGGGTACAAAGAAATGATTCTCTCTCGTGTGAAATAATTAATTACTCCCTAAGAACCAATATTGGGACGCCCCAGCCTCAGCCATGATATCTTAAATCCAGCTATTCTAATTCACAGTTCACAAAGGTAGGCCTGTAGTTAGTAAATTTGTTTGTTTTATAATCTAAAGCATTTGTGAAAAATCTAGTTTCTTAACACCACTGCGTATAACCCGAACGGGTAGTAAGACGCGGTGCTAATAATAATCATATATTACCTACTGTACAGTTTTACTTTATCATGAGTAGGCCTAAATGAAATAACAAAAAAAAAAAAATGAAAATATTTTATTTTCGTTATGCAGTTGTGTTANAAAATGAAAATATTTTATTTTCGTTATGCAGTTGTGTTATCATGAAATAAATAGTGCAATGAATAGTGACTTGAAAAGGATTATATTATTAATTATTCATGATTTTATAACTAGCAACAAATTATTATTATAAATAACTACATTAGTAAAAACAAGTTTTTTAATAACTTAGAGAAAAAGTCATTCACAATGTTAGAGACAGTGTTCAAATTTTAAGTTTAATTTTTAGAAACACGAGTGGATTAATACCAGTTGTTAATGGCAGACATCGGAAAACACATCCGATCGAGATTTGAATCCCTACCTCTTCCTCAACAGACAAATGAAAATAAATGAGCCTGACGTTTAGTCCACATGCCTTAATCCCAGTTTAGTCTAGTGTTTATTATTTTTTATTCTTTTAGCACCAGATAGTAAGTCTAACTACCCGTTTGGGCTGTACAATAAATTACGCTTAGTTGTTAGGGATGAGAATGGTTGATATTGAGTAAGATCGTATTTGCGTGAATGGAAAGAGGGAAACAGGAAAAATACCCTGGTTTCGAACCCC
>CABFOV010010410.1:0-16305 GCA_902141375.1 Timema poppense
CGGGAAATAAAATAGGAAATTGTTCACAAAATAGAAAAAACAAGGAAATATAAGGTAGGGTGGCAAATAACATCATACTATCTCTTAGGTTTAAACTGATGTTATTTACTTTACTGAAAAGGCTTAAATTTGCCTTGAATGGTTTTTAATTACCAGCATATTAATTTATTGAACTATTGTGTATTAATTAATTATTATTGAGTTTTAGCTTTTACTATAATAAAAATGAATGAGGTAATTGTTTATAAAAGTGCACACACATTCACATGCACACCGGGAATATTTCTGTATAGACCTATGTACTTGGGAGGACCATCTTTGAAAGGATTCGATCTCCAGCCTCTTCATTACAGGTGACAGTGTACAGTGTATATTAAAAGGGGCATTAAACAGAATAATACACAATTCTCGACAACCCACACTTCAAACTGATTGCTGTAGCGTTTATAAACTTTGTATAATTTGCCAAGTTTGAATGTAAGATCTGGCAACTGCGCGCTCCATAAGACTTGTACTGCAGAGTAAAGGCTAAGAGTGGAGCAAAACCACACTTTATATAAATTAGGGTAATATCCATCCCAAAATAGATTTAGGCTAGAAAAACATCTTTAGCGCAACATGATGATCAAAGTATTTTTTTAAATAATAATTATCTATAAAATACACCTCCACTAATTGATTTTTATAATATAATTGGATGGAATTGGACATTATGTAGCAGAAACTCTCGAGATGTCGTCTGCAGGCCATTGTGTAAGATAACATCCATATAAGGCAATGTGACGTCGTTCATTAATTAGATTGAATATATGGGATACAACAATGGGTGATTATTAGCACCACGTCTTACTACCCGTTCGGGTTGTACGCACAGGATTAGTTAAATGAAATATATGTGTTAGTAAAAGCTTTGAAAAGCATAACAAAATTCGAAACTGGTGAGGTTTTTTTCTTTAAATAAGTTGATGTAAGCTAATATTTTCGATGATTTTTGGAAGGAGCTCATTTGGAAGGCTTTATCTCGTGCCAGAATCCTATCATATAGTAGTGTTTAGGTAGGATAAAATATCTTCTAGAAGGGAATTTCTACTTCCGGTCTAAATGGCCGTTCATCCTACTAAAATATGATAGTATTCTAGTAAGAAATAAAGCTTTACAGATTGGGATTCCTACTGAGATCGGGGCTTAGTAGTTAAATACTTCTTACAAGCCTATAACAAAATACTCGTAATCATTTCATAGTAAAACTTTTACACAAATTATGTCATTCAAACAAATGTAATAGTTTTAAGCTAACTTGTTTTATTTTAAGATGCCTTATTAATTATATCTATCGAACTTTCAATATAATATGGTTTCTGAAACCAATTTACAAGCTAATATCCAACTTTAAATATAAGTGTAGTCTTGGCTGACTGTAAACAACATGAATGATAACTACATATTTAAATATATTCAATACTTCATTCGTATTTGCACAGTATTACCTGTAAACATTAATGGTATGTCCTTTAATGTAAATGTTTCTTCAGGCTACTGTGGTATAATAATTCATTATTTTCAAACAATAACACTTTTATTCATCGGATACATGTTTTTTCATAACACTTAAAGAAACCGTTAAACTTGTCCCCCTCCCCTCACATTAAAGCAGACAATTAACTTTAGCATCACGCTTTGGTCTTTGGCAATGCATAGGTTTATGTCCAGCCAGTATAATAGAGATATCACTGTCTCATCCACACATATTTGCATCAAGATACGTCTATTACCCTAATCATATTATTTGCAATTACATTCAGTTGCTTAATGATTTTGTATCATGCTTGCATAGACAATGGGTTTGATTGATATTTTGAGCATAGCAGCGCTTTTTGTGACGAGTTCAGTAACTAAAACATAAGACACACTGGCTATTTGAGAAAGGTTTTGGTATTCTTGTGGACAAGACTAGATTAAAAATGTTGGTGTTAAGAAGGTACTAAAATGTATGACATTAATTGTTTATGCAATAACTTTTCCATTCATTCATAAAATATACTTTAAGAATGTATTTATTTTATACAAAAATTGTTGTTTTAAAATACACAATAGTTTTAACAGTTGCATTAGGCCTAGGACACAGGCAAACAATATACCCAGACATTCGACCTCCAAGTTAAAATCGTTGCGCTCCGTTAGGCAGCTTGAATCCTTCACCCCTAGGATTGCTGCGGTCAATCCTATCATAACCCAGCAGTGACACTAGCGAAGCCCAGCGTTGAAGAACTCAAGCTGGCAAAAGGAGCGCAGTAAAACCCTTTTAAGTTTGAGAGTCTGTTTCTAACTTGTCTGTGGCCTGGGTTTTTATACTACCAAACCTCATAACATTACTCTACACTTGCTAGACAAGTACTATTTAGTGTTTATTTGGAAAAATTACAATATCAAAATAAATTAAGACAACATTTTTGAGTGTATATATTTTTTCTTCTTTCAGAAATTAGAACAAAATTTAAATGTATTGTTCAGACCCATAATCAAGAGCTTCTGTCCCTTTTCTCGACCCAGTCCAAACGTATTTTTGACATCCACCTCATATTTAGTTTATTTGAAACATTAAAATTTGATTCATTTCTGATAAAATTGCCACAAGCTTTCAAATGCTACCATCATTTTTTTTTTTAAATTTGTTTATTGGAATGAATGAGAAAGCTAGGTGTGAACTAAAATAATTATAAATCAGAAAAATAAACATAAGCCTAACGTGTAAATCTATTTTAAAATGTTGTTTTGCCCCATTCCCGTGGTGAATTGTTATTTCCCGCCCTAAAATGGCACTCCTGCCTAGGACTAATATAAAGATAATGTTGTATTTTTAGTTGATCAATGACTTGTTTTTAATATTCAATTAAACACACACCTTTAGAGATAATTTTTAATGCTATATTGAAAATATTTCTTTATGTTATGGTTTCATTGTAATAAATTCAGTTTTTAAGTAGGTATCTAATTGGTTAAAGTGTGTTATATTAAACATCACAGTACTAGTTCATTCTCCTCCAGTCTAGTGTGAGCGCTCAGTTCCTCTGGATCTAGACGACCATGTCAGGGAATTAGTGTAGTGTGCTAACTTTCTGGAAAAGGTGAGGAAAGGTAAGAGTAACCCAAAAACTGACCAATGTGGTTTGGCAGGAACGTCACTAGTCTGACACTTTATTCAAGTCAGAGACTTTTCAAAGTGAAAACTCAGCTGTCGTGTCAGGGTTTGGCAGTCAGTGGCTGGGGAACAAACACCTCCTTCGAGACTCCTATAACTCATCATGGTTGTGTCCTTCGAGCGTATCTATTTGGATGAACGATGTAAGACTAAGGAACTTCGAGCTAAAACCATTAGGTAGTGACAAGTGTATCTATTTTATGAATCATATTTGTGTGACTCTTATCGCGACAAACAGCTAATAGGCCTACACCAGATTAAGAGACGATTTATCTCAAAACTTCCAGATGAAGGACCTAGGAAAAGTGCACTACGGTCTTGGAATTGAATTCATACAAGACGAGAATTCAAAGTAGGTCACTATGTTACAGAGATCTTATATAGACGATGTTCTCAATACATTCAGTATGAAAGATTACAAGCCAGTGAACATTCCATTAGATGGAAACAGTAAGTTATCCAAAGACATGGGGTTGTCCACAAAGGAAGACGCAGAGGAAATCGGGGATGTTCCATACCAACAACTCTTTGGTTCTCTTATGTACCTTGCAGTAAATTGCGTTTGCGATGAACTCCTTGAGCCAGTACAGTCGAAACCCTGGGAAAGTACACTGGGTTGTAGCAAAACGTGTTCTCTGATACCTGAAAGGTACGAGAAACCATGGAATGGTCGACAAGAGATCGGGTGCTGAACTGATTGAATATGTGGGTGCAGATTGGGGAGGTGCTCAAGACAACTGGTACTAATACACAGGCTACATATTTCAAGTGGCAGGATCTGCCTAACGTGGGGGCAAGAAAACAATCCGCTGTGGCTATTTCGAGCACTGAAGCAGAGCACATGGTCCTCATGGACAGAGAAAACGATAAAGTTTACTTGTGAGACCTGATAAAAGAAATTGGTTATTTGAGTGTCGATGACAAATCAACCTTAATTTATTTTAACAAATAAGGATCAGAAAAGCTCATACATAATCTCGTGTACCTCTCGCGTACCAAACATATTGACATTCGGCATCATTACGTAAGTGAAGTTTTCGAACGAGGAGAAATCAATGGTAAGTACATTCCAACAAACGAGATGATAGCTGATGTTCTTACCAGCGCTCTGTTCGGACCAAGTCATCATAAGTGTATACAAGGAATTGGAGTGAGAAACGAAAATTATGTTAACACGTGTTTGAGAGGGTGTGTTGTGTATTGTAAATAAACATACTCTTTTATTAATCATCAAACACGCATTCTATTGTTTTGTTTACCTTATTAACGCTAATGTTTGTTGTTTAATGCGAATTAAAAATGTTGCTTAGTAAATAGAGGGCGTACCTTTAGGTCTTGAGTTTGATTCTGTTGCCTCGAGACTACACAGTCGTTAAATAGGCCTCATGACAGTGCCAGTACCTGTTCTCAGCCGAACCAGTCGATGAACTCCATCACGTCCAGCATACAACTCTTCTACCACAGATAAGGACCAGTCCCTCCGTTTGAGGTTGTCACTCCCGATTAAAACCACTTCACCGACCTTTAAAGGATATTTTCTTTTGGTCTTTGAGAATGCAGCTAGCTGGCCCAGATATTCACTGCGGAACCTCTTCCTCAAAACTTCACGCAGTTTTTGCGAGTACCTTGACCTCTTTTTCAGATCAGTTGTCCACAATTGGTCACAATCAGGCATCCTACTTCTTTAAGGTCCTGAATGAATAAGGCCAGTGTCATTGAAGTCAGGATCATCTAATACATAGGTCAAAGGTCGGGAATTCTTTATAGCCTCACAGTCACATAGCACAGTCGTCAGTTCCTCAAAAGTCAGCAGGGTTCTTTGAAGTATTCTCAAAAGCAAGGATTTCATTGTACCAATAAGGCACCCCCACCATGGAACATCAGGATGATTGAATTTCCAAACAATTCGTTGTGCTGAGCTGAAAGCATTAATTTTCTCTCAGTCCAATTGTAAAAAGCATTAGCTGGACCTACAAAGTTAGTCCCGTTATCACTGTATATGACAGACAGTCTTCCACGTCGAGCCACTAATTTCCTCAGGGCCTGTATGAAGGCGTCCGAAGACAATGCAGATACTAGTTCCAGGTGGACAGCATGATATACTGCACTCGTAAAAAGGCATGTCCAGGCTTTTCCTCCATCTCGTAGGTAAAGTGAACCCATTCCAGATCCACTCCTGTGACTTCAAACACTACGGTGTCACGCACTCTGTCTTCAGGTAATGGTGGCACAGACCGATAAAAATAATGTGCCTGCAAATTGCACATAGTGCATTTCATAACAACAGATCGAACTGTTCTCCTACCCTTTACAATCCAGAACCTCTCTCTAAGTAAGCTCAAAATACCCTGAACTCCCACATGGTTTGCCTTGACATGTGTCTCATGAATCAATCTGGTGACCACTGGATGATCAGAAGGCAATAAGGCTGGATAATCTGAAATCTGACACATCCTCCCGTTCCGATATTCGTGTTTTCAGACGTAGCACATCTTTGGCGTTCACAAATAAATGGAGTGACTTGTCAGGTTTATATTTTGAGCCTTGAAAGGATTATTTCTGAATAAATCTAATGTCAAGGACTTTGACCTCATCCACTTCAATGGCACTAAGATCTCATCTCTTCTTCGATTGCTTTCTGCAATTAAAAATGAATCTGAGCATCCATTCCACAAGACGCAGAATTTTGTGGTACTGAGAGAAGAATCAGTTATACCACTCAACATCGGTGTTCACATTTGGTAGAGTTGTAATCGCACCTTTTATTTATTCCTGGTAGACAACTTCTTCCTCAAAAGAAACAACTTCCATAGGCCATTGATCTGGTGGCAGCTTTAGTCATTCAAGCCCCTCCCACCATCTCACCTGCATCAATTTCTTAGCAAAGCATCCTCGACTGGCTAGATCTGCTGGGTTAAGTGGACCTGGAACGTGGTGCCAGTCTTCTTTTGCCGTCAATCGTTTAATCTCCTGAGCCCTATTACGTACAAAAGTATCCCACTGCTCCTCTTTTTGTATCCAAGCCAAAACCGTACTCGAATCACTCCAGAAACAGAATTCCGACACAATCAAATCTAAATGTTCCACTATGAAGGAAAACACTCTAGCACCAATAGTAGCAGCTAAGAGTTCCAGACGTGGTATAGTGGTCTTCTTGATAGATACTACCCTGTTCTTATCTGAACAAGTTGAACTTCAATGGGAAGTTCAGTCTCCGATCCCAAATACACAACAGCAACATATGCATCTTGACTGGGATCGCAAAACGCGTGAAGACTATGCTTCGCGTTCTTCTGGGTGATGTATCAGGGAATTTCAATTTTGTTCAGACATTGAAGTCCCTTAGTCCATTTTACAAACCTCTTCTTTTCTTTTGTAGGAACTTCTTCATCCCAGCCCAACCTAGAGGCCCACATCTGTTGAATCAACAGTCTCGGGATCAATGTTACAGGAGCTGTGAAACCAATTGGGTCATACAATTTATGATCAACATACAACATCTCTTTCTTAGTCACACTCTGAAAATCAATTTGAGGAATAAAGGCTGAATTGATGGTCAACATATCAGTTCCAACCCTCCAATTCAGACCTAAAACAGGTAACACTTCACTATTGTCAACTTCAGAGTTAAAATATTCCCATCTTCTCAGCTCAAATTTTGCTTCAAGCAACAAAGAAATTTATTGTCATAAATTGATGTAGATCACTCACCTCATCTATACTTGAGACACAATTGTCAACATAAAAACCTTTCTGCAATTTTTTAATCGTTTTCTGGGAATACATGCTAGTCCCAAAACAGTTCTTTTCACAAGTTATCAAGACTGAGTCTAGATGGTGTTCAATGACAGCTCCAAACATAAAAGCGCTGGGTGAAACGCTGAAAACCACACGTGCATGTCTCAGGACTAAGCTTACCCCATTTGGTGCTTTCCACAAGAACAAAATCTCGATCTCGTTCACAAAGTCCAATCTGCAAGAAAGATTTCTTTATATCAGCAATAACACCAATAGCTCCCACTCTGAAGTGAAGCAGAAGAGACGGAATACGTTCAATCAAGTTCGGCCCTTCCTCTAAGCAATCATTCAGTGAAGGACAGGAATTTATCTTTTCTGAGGTATCAAGCACGAGACGAATCTTCGTGGTACCCTGTTCCTTGATCACTGGTCGGTGGGGAAGATAATGACCCTCATTACACTTAGCATTAACCACTTCTTCTATGATTCCCTCTCTCTTCCATTCTTCAAACACTTCTGTGTAGGATCTTTCCGCTTCAAGAGATTTCAGTTTCCGGAACGTTGTTTCCAGACGCTTCTGAGCTATTGTGAAATTTGAAGGGAGAGGGGTGTGTCCAACCCCCCATGGAAGTTCAACCATGTAACGACCATCCACATCCCGTTTGGCAGTTTGTTTAAAATGTTCTAATGTTGCTAATTCTCTTTCAGCCTTTGTCCTTCGCTTCTCTGGGTCCTCGATTCCCAGAACATCAAGATCCCAGAGTGTGGAAATGGACATATCTTTAGCAAACAAAGAAGTTATGCTCATGGTATGAGAAAGTGACTTCTTACATGGAACCCTGCTCAGTAGCGTGCATCCTAAATAGGTGTTCACAGTTACCAAACCACATTAAAGAACGACTCTTTCCCCTGAGAGTATTTTTCCCACAAAATCAACTCCTATCAAAACTTCTATCGGTCTGACTTCATCATTTATTTCCAAACCCAACAGTTGTGGTTCTTTCTGACACAAATATTTTATTGTGGAAGGCACAGAACAACATATTTTGTCATAATCAAGAACTTCAAAGTTGCGTACAAAACGGTTTTTGATGTTTGATGGATTTGAAAACGATTGTGTGAAACTTCGCCTGACTGGTTTTCTCCAAACAAAGCATGCTGAATACGTTCTTCCCCTATTGATGTGCACCTGATTTGTCCTATCACTTCCTTCGGAATGTATGATCTCTGGAATCCCGTATCTATCTGAACTCGAACAGTTCGATTACCCCCTTTCCCCTTGAACTATACAGTAAAAGTTTGAGGAAGTACTTCAGAGCAAGAATTATTTGCTAACGTATTCTCCACAAGAACCCTTGTACTTTCAGGTAAGTCTTTCTTCAAATTGTCCTTACCCCCGGACTTAAGAAAACTAGTTTCTAGTTTGGGACAAAGTAGAATACTCTGTTTACTATCACAGATCAAACACTTTAGTTTACATATTTTTGCAATGTGTTCACCTTTCAGACAAACAAAACAACAGCGACTCTGCCCAATTATTTTAAGCTTCTTATCTCTGGTCAATTTTCTGGCTCTAAAACAATCTACAGAAAAATGTGATGCGTTACACAATATACACCTTGAAGTGTTTGGAATAGGCCTATTTCTTGTATCTACTAATGCGTCTGCTCTAGCTACTTTTGTTTCTTCATAGAAGGGGATAATCCTTTTCTTACCTTTTACAACTTCCTCTCCACCACTGATATTAAAACCTCTTACCGCAAGACAGATGTGCTCTTCTTGTTCTACTCCCCTCCGGAGAAAGTCCATTAGGCTCTGCAACCGCCCCTCACCTTGACCTGAAGCACCACTACGTTGCCAAACACGGAGTAAATCTTCCGTCAAACAAGGTTCAACCATCGGGTATAACATTGCCACATACTTATCAGAGGTGACTCCCAAAGTCTCGAGTGCTCTCAGCTGAGTTTCCAAACGGTCATACATAGTCGATAACAGCTCCCATCCGAGAAATTCTGAAGAGTCAGCTTCAATAGTTCCCGCACATAAACTTCGACCAATAAATCATCACGTCCGAAACGAGATCTCAAACTTTGTATAGCCTTAGGATAAATTTCTCGAATCTGAGGGAAACTTTCGACAACATCTCGAGCCCTTGAACCAGTTAAAGTGGCCCGAATAAAATACTAGAACTTGTCGGCTGCATCTAAATCTTCATCTTCATCAATTTTAACGAATTGGCTCCAAAAACTCAACCATTCTGTTAGGTCGCCTCCATATTTCTTAAATTTGATCTTTGAGAGTTTGCACTTACGTTTTGAACAATGTCTACTTCTATAATCAGTTTGAATGCCGGCTGCGGACTCTACATAGGTATCAAGTACCACCTTAAATCTGCCAATATGAATACACATAGTTGCCCAATTAGGTTTGTATTCATCCGCACTAGCTATTTCGGCACTCAATTCATTTTCCGATGCATCACTTTCAAGTAGGCTATTCATTATTTGCTCATCTAAGTTTGCAAGTTCAGTTGATTTTCCTTGCAACAGCTGGTGATTTGTTTCAATGGCCACTAAGTCCTTCTCACGATCAACTGAAAACAGATCTGTTGTAGTCTTCACAATCTTTGTGAAAGAAGCTGTAATGGCGGTCTTTTCTTCTTGAACAACTGAAACTTTTTATTTCCATCTATACGTCCTGTTACGGTCGCCATATTGTCACTTATCGTCTACCTGACCTAAATAAATTCGACGTAATATGTAAGTAAAGATAAAGAAACGTTTTACATAAACACTATTTAATTTGTCCCTTTTATCAGAGCCACAAAATTGCCGACTATTAACAAAACAAAGAAGACAAAGAACATACAATTTTAAAAAACATGATTAGAGGCAAAGAGATATAAGCTATGTTTTGAAACAATAACTAACAAGTCCATCTATTGAAACCATAACTAACAAGTCCATCTATTGTAACAATAACTAACAAGTCCATCTATTGAAACAATAACTAACAAGTCCATCTATTGAAACAATACGACACTATCTATGTTAAACAGTGCAAATAAAGTTTGGAGGATAACACCAGAAAAAACAATTGACAAGGCACCATAGTGGAGGGAAAAAGGGAGAGAAAAAGGAGAGGGCATGGCAACAGGGACACAGAAAAGAAAGAGGAAAGCAGAAGGAAGTACTTGGAAATAAAAAAGAGCTTTAGATTATTAATGACAGAAGAAAATCTGGGATAAATTCACCAAAGAAATAAAAGAATATGTACATGGCAGCAAAAGATTAGTATGAGTACTTATCAAAATTAAGAGGAAGAAAGAGTGAGCTCGAGATTAGTAAAATATGAAATAGGAGAGTAACTAACCCAATCATAAGAAATAAAGTATAATGGTAAAAATGACTTTGACAAGCTGCTAAATGTGAGAAATTACCCAGTTGAGAGTATACAGGTGAGCATAGTGCAGGGGCTAAAGACCATGATAGAGGGGAAACAGGCCTTAAAAAGATACGTGCATACATACCTAATCACACCGTTCTCTTGCGGGGTAGGAAAGAAACTGCATATAACTCAAAAAACAACTCTGTAGTAAATCTATCCTCACTAACGTTCTCCGCGCTTCCATATCCCTTTTGTATGTTCACATTGTTGTGTGTATAATAATTGAAGTACACCAACTTTGTGTCCATGAGAGGCAAGTAGACTTACCCCAGCAACCCGGCCGTGAAATACACTACTCCGATATTCCCGCAGTTGAGGGTGAAGGTGAATATCACCATGCACACCAGGGACAGTCCATACAATACTAGAGTCGTCTCTCTGGAAACACACACAACGTTCCTCGATTAGTATTGAGCTAGAAACGGTGTTATTACTGTTCTCATGTCATGGGATTAACACTGAATACATAAGAAGATAATAAATATATTATTTTATTTAGCTAACATTCCTACCGTGCTATTGTGTTAAAGTTCATTAAAATAAACAATAGTAAAACTATAAAGCTATACACATTTTCATCTCAAGAACATTACATAAAATTAGTGTTAAAATTATTGCTTGTTAAAAAGCAAAATAACTGTTGAATGTAAGAAAAACCCATGTTTGAGAATTTCCGCTAAGAAAGACCGCCATTTGATACCGTGTTCCCGACGAAACTGATATTCTCTTTTAAGGCGAGTTTCCCTTTTCATTTGGCGTGGAAATGCAGAGCCGCAAGAACAAACTGTTATCTTCAAGAATTGTTATTGTTTTGCAATTTTCTTTTCGAAAACGGTTTATTCAAAAATGGAAAAATGTTGATTACGTTATACATTTTATATACACACCTTCACTATAATTTTAACAGTGATCAAATATTAATAATATTAACATTTTTCAACGAATTTTTTTCTTCCAAAACGTAAAAATTAAGATAATTGACTTCAGTAATAAGCCAATAACATTTTAAATTATTCATTTGAGGCCCCCCGAAACCCTATCATGCCCCCCCCCCCNCCCAGGGGTCTGTGGCCGTGGCCGCTGGTTAAGAATCGCTGCTTTAATTAAAACCGCGCGAAAGAATAACGAGCAAGTGAACTGCTTGTCTAGCGCTTTACTGACTCGTTCTTCATGTCACAATAGAACGAGCAAGTGAACTGCTTGTCTACAGCTTTACTGACTCGTTCTTCATGTCACAATAGAACGAGCAAGTGAACTGCCTGTCTACAGATTTATTGACTCGTTCTTCATGTCACAATATAACGAGCAAGTGAACTGCTTATCTACAGATTTACTGACTCGTTCTTCATGTCACAATAGAACGAGCAAGTGAACTTCTTGTCTACAGCTTTACTGACTCGTTCTTCATGTCACAATATGGATGGAGGGGGATTGGCCTCCTCCAATACAGAGTGAGACACCTGCTGGCTATAGGAGGTTGGCTACTTTCCGTGGACCAACCTGTATTATAAGTTTGTTGGATAATATTTCGTCACTTAACTTGGACAAGATCGCAAAGTAGGCCTCCATTACTTATGGAAATATTGAATCAAATAGTGATTGATTTAAGGCTATTTAGTCATGAACTAGTTTATTTGAAAAGCACAACTAGTGAAGTCTATAATTGTATGTCCCCCACAGTGTAAGTGATCTCTCATAGTCGTCATTTGAACCGGTTATAGTTTTATCACAAACAAGATGACAATAGTTGACCATGCTCATTCTTGTGGCAAACAAAGGATAAAAGGACATACTTGAACTTGTGTGTCTTGTCGAGGACGAAGCCGCTGATGGCCGACCCGACCATTCCTGCCAACACGATGGTAAGGCCTATTCGACCCGCGTCGCTTGTCGCGTTCTACAACAAAGTAACAATAGATTATAAACAGCCATTGTTGCCTCGTTCTACAACAAAGTAACAATAGATTATAAACAGCCATTGTTGCCTCACAAGGATGGAACAACCGAAACCTCACATATTTTGCCCCTAGTGCACAGAGATATCCTTGTCTGTGCCCTAGTGATATTATTAGTAAACTGGTGACTTACCTCGTAGTGAGAGAGAATAACTTGATTGAGCAAGGTAGAGATGGCATAGAACACTCCTACGTTGATGCCGTAAGACACGAGCAGCAGGATGTAGCCAGGATTGCCCATGAGTCTCCTGAGAGAGCTGACAAAGCTGGTTGTTTCAGCTGCTCGCTGAACAGCTTGAGCTGCGCTGGGTGGTAAGGGGGGGGACTCCTGGAAAACTGGACAAACCACAAGCTTATAGTCTAACTATGTGTCCTATGGGAAACTATAATCTAGAGTGGATTATAAAGATTTCATGATAGTCTAACAATGGCTAGCGATGACTCAGATTTAGAGCAGAGGGAGAAACTACAATTATTACATATACAAAAATGAACCATGAAAAAAATCTACCCACGAAAGTCAAGATAAATTAATCTGTAATTATACATTTTATTTATTTTCTTCAAGCACATGATGTACGATTGATCCAAACATAGAGCTAGTTTTAATACACCAGGAATGAATACAAAGTTGATGGTGTGCGTTACACACGCATACAGGCAGACGCGTGTGTGCGGCATACGCACGATATTTTCAAACTTTCAGTACAACTCTGTCATGGTATGTTACTATTTCCCCACCACTGGCTTGTAGACCTAGGTACGAAAGTAAAAATGAAATAAAATATTCAGTTTGTTATGCAACTGTTAGTACGACCACCCCAAACCAAACTGGCCGAGCCACTGTTAAGGGCAAGTTTCACCCCCCTCCCCTCCCCCAACCAGTGATTCCAACACTCCTCAACAGAATGCAGCAATAATAGAGTAGATCTAACTAAGTGTAATATTAAGATTGTACGGTGGAGTCAACATTTTAACTCTCGTCTAACTAGAAAATGACACGGAGATCACCAAAAATTAGGAATATAGAATAATTCAGATAACAAAGTTAGCTAATACAACATAGTTAAGATGTTTCTTCCTCGATAATTTTGTCTTTCCTTGCACGTTTTTCTTCAAGAGACTTGTGCAACATTTTAGGAGTCTCTTCCCTTCAGATTCTCTTAATTGACGAGTTGCCTTTCCTTGCCACATATTCAACGTAGCCATTCTCCATACTTTGCTGCCGGTCCCCAAACTTCTTGTGAATTCCTCCGCCACGCACAAGAGAGCTAAGGTAGACAAGAGACCGAGCAGCCCAGTACGAATTTTCCCGGAACGTCTAGAATTGCGTAAAGTCCCAGATCGAGACGCATTCAACCGATTCCCTCCGAAAGCCCTCTCTCCCAGACCCGGGCCTCAGATGGGTCGCGCAAGATGATCAACGGGAAAGAAAGAACGAGCCAAGCCACACGTGCCGGCCGGTAATTAGACACACCACCACCAGTAGGCCTGCTCCAACACAACGACAAGTTTTAACCCTAATTAATGTCACACACATGGATGTCAGACCTAATCGAATCTGCTACAGAAGACAGATTGATTCATCGAAAGGCCGCCAATAGCCACTTTAGTCGCTCGCCTGACATGGGAAGCTATTTAATCTTTATCTCTTGAATGGTTTACTCTTTTGTCTTTATTTCATCTTCAAATGGGATTAATATACTAATAGTAACTATGTTTTAAATGTTTAAGTTCTGTTTTTTAATACCGTAGCTCTCTGGTGCGAGGACAAGGAGCTTTGGAAAAGATCTCGATGGTCTTGTAATTAATTTCCAATGCCTTCATAGAACCGTTATAATGTTAATTAACCTTGGTTACAAAAAATAAGTTAGGTTTGGTCAGTTTTTCTAGTTATTTTGGGGTATTTACGATCTCTCTCGTTCTATTAACGTACATTATTGTATTATGTTTTGTTACATTTAAGATGTTTAAAGAACCTTTGGGCCTATATAAATATAAATGTATAAGGAGGCTAATTGGTATTTTTTAAAAGATTTGTTACATTTAAGATGGTCAAAGAACCCTCTACCATTCAGATAATGATTTAAAAGTTAGTATATATTATACCTATGACCAACCGGGTTAGAGAAAGACAATCCCAGAAAGTTGTTCAAGGACTCCAAAAAGAAAATGTATTTAAGAATGTCGTATTTATTGTTTGTTTAAAGTGAAAACTTAATTTTAATTGAGTAACTTATTTGGTGCGGTGATTTCATTATCGACTTTTGATGAAGAATATCTTACAATTATAAAAGGTATTGCAATAGTGAACCTACTGGTTAATCAACAACAAACCAACAATTCAGGTAAGCGGTTGCTGATTCATCATAACTCCGCCATTAGTGAAGAGCACATCAAAGGTTTATTATTTTAACCTGGAAACAACCAGCAAGACCAAGGTACTTTATACCGTGTAAACTTATTATTTATTGAAAGGAGATTCATTCAAAAGGCTATCCCATGATTAACAAACTTTTATCAAGATATCGAATGGAGTTCATGTTTCCATATTACAATCGTCACTTTTTCATCCATCTTTGAGACTATACACGATTTTGTTTAAAATAGCACCTAACGTGGTTTCCCAAGACTTTTAAATTACAATATTTTATCAATTATTTAATTAAGTATTGTACTTCCACCAGAAGCTAAAGTGTATTCAATTCACATATCTCTCTCTCTCTCTATATATATATATATATATATATATTGTTATCTAAACATCACTAGTCGTGTGGGAGACGACTTGTAAATATAATGTCTATTGTTTAGTCTTAAGACGGTAGGAACTCAATTAACACTGGTACAGCTCTCTAGCATTCCGACCATTTACTTATCTCGCAATCTCCGGTTGTGTTCCTGTACTAATCTTTAGATCCTAAGACACCTGGTGGTCCAGATGTCTGTGATCTGTCTACTGGCAGCCTCCGAGCAGGGGGAGCGCTTTGAATACGTCGCATGATATATAAATATAATCTCTGTGCGCCCTGGTATCGGTCCACTCTGGAATACGGTGCAGGGAAGGCCTTTTACAATAATTAACTTTTGATAAACTAGAATAAAAAGTTTAGTGACATAACCCCTTTTATGTTTACACAATTATTTATGAAAAACAAGAGCCATTAGAAAAATAACAAATCTTAGTCACCAGGTATTAAAATAGTTTCAAGGTGTGAAGTGAACGAAGAGAATTATTGTGAGAAATGTAACTGAGAACTTTAAATGAAATATTTAGGCTATATAATAATTTGTGAGTGTTTTTTTCTTATTTTGGAATTCATATCAAACCTCAAGACCTGTACTGAATCATCTAATGAAATTGTATAGTACTAATGCAAATGTTAATTTTTCTTGTCAATCAATAATAAAGTTTATGGAAATGCAATATAATTTATTTATTACATGACTAAATATGGTTAGTCTTCCCATGGTACTAAAATGAGGGAGGCGTGAAATGTTGATAGATCAATTATTTAATTGTGTTCTTAATCACTTCTGATAGACCTTGGCTCGTGCTAGAATCCAATCTTTAACAACTACTTTGTTTAACAAACATACTATTTACAAAAAGTTGAAAACTCCACAGCGCTAAATGTGATGGCATTGTATTTTAGTTTGTTCCTATTAACAATCCACTTACAAATGACAATGAGGACAAGAAGTAGAGTGGTGAATCCCGCGATGCCATAGAACATGACAGCTATGTCAGAGCCAATGTCATCAACAGAAACATGGTCGAACACAAGCAGAGTAGGCAGCACGAACCCCACCGCAATGCCAAGCTGATAACACACAAGGGAAAACAATTAGTGTTGATATGACTCGACTAAACAAGGGATTAATGTAACCTGTCAATAGCTGTCTGATGAGCAAGTATGGCTTGTAACCTGTCAATAGCTGTCTGATGAGCAAGTATGGCTTGTA
>CABFOV010010412.1:0-16303 GCA_902141375.1 Timema poppense
AGGCCTGTCTGGCATGGGAGACCCTACCAGTAGCTACACTACCGCCAGCATAGCCCTCAGCTTCATCGGAGCCTCAATCCCCACCGCCCGGTCTGATGGACCTACGTAAAGGCAGTGTTCCCTGGCGGGGAAACATCTACTTTCTTTTGTTAATTGTTAAAAATACCCTGTTTGGGTAATTTATAACATGCCTCCTCATATTTGTTCAATTTTTGTGTTTTATTTATGAATCCATTTTAAAGTGAAGTATCTCAAAATGTTTTTGGCCCTATGTTTTATAATTTGGTTGGTAAACAATAGCATGTCTCATAGGACACACCTGTAGATGGCTTGTAAAGGCCTGGAATATCTCATTTTTAAACTTCACTCAATTTACTGAAAAATGAACTAAGTAATTTTAGGTTAAAATATCAGAAAATGATCTAAACATTTTTATCTGTGTTTTTAACTACTGTAAGTACGTACTTTTGGAACCAGAATGATACAGTTTGAGGGTGGTAGGCCTAACACACTGTCATATTTATTTAGCCTATGATACAAAAATAAAATTATAAATCATAATAAAAGATTTGACACCACCTTTGATAAAATGTGTGTTATTAAATTACCTCACATTTTCATCCAAGTTTCTACAAGTTATGTGAGTACAAAAATGAATGTCAATCATGTTAAAATTATTTTCCAATGTACCGGTACTATGAAACTTAAAAGAAAAAAGGACACCAAAGTTGCCTTATTAATATGCCAATCAACTCTGTGATACAAACACTATTCTGTTTAAACATTAATGGAGCTAATAGTGCAGGCGCTGAAAGTAGTTGAGTATGCAAAATGTGAGGACCAGCAACTATGTTCGAATTCTTATACCTGAGGCCCCAAACAATGAAAAAACTCATCTTGCCGGCAGCTGCGGTGGTCCCCTCTAGTCCCTTCCCCTTGCGTGCCCTATGGTAAGCATAGCGTGCTGCGCCATTCATTGTGGGTCTGCATCTATTGACACCACAACGTGTCGTATATGCATAATATAATTCACTTTTTGTTATTTTTGAGTGTTTATTTAGAGCGTGTTTTATTAAGAAACATAAGAAATGTCGGGAAAAAGACTGAACAAATTATGTTGTTTATTTTGTGATAAAACAAACGATTTAGTTAAAGAACCAAAATCAACCACGCTGCTCGGTATTAAAAAAGCATCAGATAGAAGAAAAGACAATATTACTGAAAAGTTTGAAATCTGTATAGTTCAGACTCCACAAGACAAAGTTTTCATGACACCAAAGCGGTTTAGCTATTTATATAAGTGAGGAGAAAATAAGGCATTGAGAAATAGCAATAGCGTTACATAAAAAAGAAGAAGAGTCTTCTTTAACTTCCGAAGCAAGTGTCAGGCTCTTGAAATTCTCTTTCGTCATGTAGGGAACGTGTAGTAAAGAATAGATTGTTGAAATGTTTGATATATGGAAAATTAACGAAGAACAAAGATAAGCAACTTTACTTGTGTTCTGAAATTTCAGCAGTGGAAATTTTTTTAAATATTGCACGTAGTAAGGAAAACCATGTTTTCACCCAACTTAGCACTTGTCAACGACCTGAAGATTTATTTGCTATGGAAGTGAGGTATCACAAACATTGTTATCGGGATTATTTAAGATTGCCGAGAAATTCTACAAATCCTTCAGGTCGACCTTCTAATCAAATCCCCCAAGAAATACTTCACAATGCAGTTGACAAATTGATAGATAATTAAAGATACATTTTAAACTTATTCCTTTAAGTGCGTTTCTATTTTTTACTGTTACTGAGAAACAGATTCCAAAACATTTGATAAGTATATTGAATAAGCTTGGACATTGCATCAGCTATAAAGCATTACAAGAGTTTGATTTAGAACTAACAATTTCAATTGTGTGTGAAGATGCAGAAAAAAATTGTTTATTCCTAAGAATATAGTAAGAAATCCATCATTATTTCTTCATGGGGCTATGGATAACAACGGTTTCAATGAAGAAACATTGAGCGGTAAAGAGACTACTCACGTAACAGCAATGGTTATATATCAAGAAAAAAATACGATCGAGAACAAATTAAATCTCGTTAAATTGAAACTTACAGCTGAGCAGTATGAGAATGATTTGATGGCTTTAAACTCTCAAGAAATTCTTCACTTCAAAGCAAGTATGGAGTCTTCAACATCTACTTATGTCAACAGTAGCTGTTTATTAACTTACACTCAGAATTATTCACAATTTGATACTTTGCTCTGGGTTTTATATAGATTGCAATATGATCAATTGGTGAACAACTTCTGTCAACCATTTAAGAACTCAATATCTGGATGGACTCCATTCCAACAATTACTATTATCTGAAAACTCACCTATATCTACAATTGGATTTAGCCCGGTAATTCCTCAGACGCCAACTTCAAAAGATGTTGTGTATACTGCCATAAAAAAATTCTTTAACTTATGTCTATCATTGAATAAAAATATAACTGGTCTTTCATGCGACATGTCCATATATCTCATAGTAAAAGATATCCATCAAAGAAGTCAAGAATTCCAAGGGTTGATATTGAGAATTGGAACATTTCATCTACAAAAAAACTTCTTGCTATGTTTGGGCCAATATATAGAAGGAAGTGGACTCGATAGCATTTTTATCGAAGCCAATGTTTACGGTGTTAATACTTTGGTGTCAATTCTTATAGGTACTCAGTATGACAGAGGCATTAGAGCACATAAACTTATGTATGAAGCATTGAAAAGCATATAGTTTTCAGAATTTATTGATTACACAAATTTATCTGAAGATGAAACTTCTAACATCAAATACAGCAGTTAAACACTTGTCTTGAAAAGATAAGAGAAGTAACAGTAAAGATCATTCAGGTTTGAGCGACAAATAATCAGCATAAAAATATAATTGAAGATTTTTTTATTTTATTTTTTTCAAATTTTTAAAATCATATGAGCACTGAAAATGAACTATTCAAATATTTAAATAATAACTGTGAAATGGTAGAAGTTCTTTTGAATTCAATTATGGCTGACCGAAGTAATAATTATGAACTACATTAATTGACTACTCGACAAATTTTACCTTATTTTTTCTATGAATCACACTAATTATATTTGTGGGGTGACACTTTATTTACAAGAAATGTTAAAACTACCTCCAGAGGTCATACATGATATGAAGATAGGAATGCATTCCGTCAACCGTACTGCAGGTACATTCATTGCAGTGACTGGAGCCTTAACTGGTATCACTAAAAATGAAGAAGCAATGCAAAGATGGTTGCTTCTGTATCCTTTCAAAAATAGCGTTCACTCAACTCTTTCTTCATATTTTGGAATACAATCTGACATTACAGGTGACATTAATAGTCATAATGAATGGACACGATCGAGGATTAATACGGATGAAAAAGATATTGAAAATATCATTAAGTGTTTTAAAACTAGTAATCGATTCAACAGTGGAGATTGTGTGCTTCGCAATATTTTCACCGGTACACTTGCTGCAGAATCTACTTCACAATGCTTACTTAATGTTAAAGAAAATGGAAAGACTCTATTAACTACATACAAAAATACAGAATCTACTTCACAATGCTTACTTAATGTTAAAGAAAATGGAAAGACTCTATTAACTACATACAAAAATGAACAATTTTTCATCAAAACAAAGAAATTATTGAATCCTATTTAAAAAAATGAAATGTCACAACTTTGAAGATACTCCTGCCAAAACAAACAAAAATACTTCCAACAAGAAACTACAAGACGTAACAGGCATAACAATTTTCCAAAAATCATTCATGGTGGCTTCTCAACATGGATTTGATACAAAAATATTAGCATCGTATGAAATATTAGACTACTGCAAGTATCTCTTTGATAACGACAGATTTTACAGGAAATCACCAAACTCACAAATCACCCTTGAAATTCAAAACATTTATAACTGGTACGAACTCTCAGCAAGACATTATAGATTTAAATACTCCAAAAATGTATATTGTTGATGGTATGGCACATGTTCACCAAATTCAGTTAAAAAAGTTCAATACTTTTGGTGATTTTGCCAAGGATTTTTTCAAAAAGATCATGCAATTTCTTAAGCAGTCTGACTTGAAGAGAATAGATGTAATATTTGATAGATATGACAACATTTCAATAAAAATTTTAAGAGTCAAGTTTGCAAAGTAAAGGCCAAATTATTAAAAATATCATAGTTTCAAGTCATTCAACAAAAATTCCTGATGATTGTAAAGCTTTCTTTTCAAGTACTTAAAATAAATTACAAATTGTTCGATATCTTTCCGTTAATGCTCCAAAATATGCACAAGTAAACGAAGACTGCTAGATGTAACTTTGTGGAGGATTCAATGATCCAACAAAATGTTTCAAACTACAAGGGTCTTTATTTTATGAGGTACTTGAATTACAATCAAACCACTTAGAAGATGATTCTAGGATGTTTTGTCACATATTTCATTCAGTAAGAATTCAATCTACTCGGGTTATTATCCTCAGCGCTGCTACAGATGTATTCATCTTGGAAATTTATTACTGGATAGAACTAGCAAATATTGGTTGTCTAGGTCTATGGTTCGACGGTTCTCGTACAAAGAAATATCTTCTAGGATGCCATTTAGCTGCTGAATCCTTGGGTGAAAGCATATGTAATATTTTGCCAGCATTACATGGTGAAGTGGTTGCGATACTACCAGTAGATTTGGCAGTAAAATACAATGTTTGAAAGCTGCAACTGAGGGCTTTGTACAAATAGTCCTTATATATTTGGGAAACCTTGACATAAATAATGAACAATTAAAAACTAGAAATAGTTTGCACTTTAAAAAAAAATTAACTACTGATAACTCCAATATAGACTGATTTCTCAAAACATAGGTTTCAGCTTTAATTTAATGAAGGTGATATGCATGTCAGATGATTTGCATTTGCATTTGTTAAGGGCTACAGTACAAACATTTATTTAGAAAAATGCTCATCAAATACAATTGCAGCCCATTGATTATTGTTTATTTGGATATGAAAAGCTTACTTCCACAACAAATTACTAAGCCGTCTTTGTCAGAGTCATTAATTCAACTTTGTAAATGTACTTCAAATTGTCGAACAAAAAGTCAGGATCATTTTGTATTTCATTGTGTAAATGTATCAATAATGATTGTCTAAATAAAAATGAATAATTATTTGTCTTGTTTGAATATATTTCTATTTAAATTCGCTGTTTTCTCTTATATATTTTTTTCTTATTAATAAATTTTATTTTTTTCATTGAACAACTCATCATCACTTCCATCATTAGAATAAACTATAAATTATGGCTGAAATAATCATTAAAATAACTTCTTAGCATGTACTCCATCGATTTCCTTTACAAATAAGAGGAAAGAGGATAAAAAAAAACTGGACTAAAAAAGGGACCGGCAAGATCCGTATTGTTAATCTTTTGAGCTATTCTCAACTAAAATCCATTGGCGAAATTCGGTCCTCATATTTTGCATACTCGCTTCCCTCTAGTGCCTGGTCTTCAAAGAGTTAATAGAAGTTCCTAATAAAGAACATTGTTGAAATATTAAATTATATTTGGATAAAAACTGCATTGAAAAGGCCGTTTTTGACCATTTTAGAATACCTTCACAGTTAAGCACTGTGCACAAATCTTTATTCTGTCTTGATAGGGACATATTATAGTTATTAACAAGAAACTTTCCTGCCACTCTGTCCCCCGTCCCCCATCGTCACCATGGAAAATTTTGAGTAATCATTCAAATATAAATGCACTGCACACATTTCTGACATAACATAGTCTTTTCTTTTCCTTTTACTCCCATACCTCACACGATCCGGGAGCTGAGTTGGGCCTGCTATGATGAACACTCTTAAAGAAAAATGCACTCTTATAGCATTAGTGTGGAGTTTCAGCCTTCATAATGTACAATAACATTTTTAATTTTTTTGCATGTAACCAATAGGTTAAATTTTCTTTTAGCAAAGAACTTCTATAAAATAATTGTGACAGTGCAATACTGCCCTAATAAATGTTACTATATCATAAATAAATTAAATAAGTTATTGTTTAAAACTATTTTAATTCACCAATTGCTGCTTTGCAAATTAGGGTGGCTACATAAAGGTAAAAAATTGAAAATCTGGAAGTCAGGGAATTTTTTTTATATCGGAGAAAACCGAAATGTTGAGGAATTTAATTAAAAATAACAAAAAGTCAATGAATTGAAATACTTGACTAGTAACTCTAATTGTAGTAATTGAGAAATTTGTTTTCTCAGTGTTAACAAAATATGTTAGTTTTAACACTAAATGGATGTACAGTGTTTATTTATTATACCACATCTATGCAGAGCCACAAATATGTAATACCTAAGATATTAAACTTTATAAAAATAACTTTTAAGAATATTAATGTTTATAGTTGATAGAACTATTTTTTTTAATATGTGTTCCATGTAATAAGTAAAATGAAGCCATTCACCAAGGAGAAACAAGTCAAGTCGGGAATTTTTCAGAAATGTGGCCTGATAAACCTGGAAAAGTCAGGGAATTTTACAAGTGTAGTCACCCTGAATTTTTTCACAATTCTCACCTTGAGATCCACCACTTACCAGTAAGCCATTCTTAGCCCATTGAGGCCTCACTAAGTAAGTGCGGCAAACAAAATATTCACCCAGTTCTTTTGCACACTAGCCGCTGCATCCACTCACCCTTTGAGTAGACTTCTTGTGTGACCTTAATGATCTTGGTGGGTAACACACTCATACAATTGTGTTCAAAATATAAATAAAATGTAGTCCCACTCCCAAAAATGAAAATGCTTTTAAAAAGTATCTATCTTTCAGAATGCATGAATTCAGATGCAAAATATTTTCTGTAACCCTTGCTGCACCTCTCATCCTCCATTTTGGCTCTATTTTACCCCCAACCTCCCTTCACCACCTGGTCACCCTTACCTTATCACTTGTTCTTGGTGACTCTATAAGAATTAAAGGGAGGGTTGTCAAGCAATATGTTATATAAAACATGTTTAGTATATTATTTATTACACTCCATAATATGAAATGTTAAAATTGATAGGATACTGAGGCGGCAAAGGTCCGTGAGGAAAGACTGAAGGCGTACGCAGAGAAGAAGTCCAAGAAACCAGCGCTAATTGCCAAATCCAGTATTGTCTTGGACGTGAAACCGTGGGATGACGAAACAGACATGAAGGAGATGGAGGCGAAGGTGCGGACGATCGTCATGGATGGGCTGATCTGGGGCGCGTGTGAGTACTCTCTACTTAGGTAGAATGTTCCATGGTATTTAAGAGTTTGTGAAGCTTAGACTTTACTTTGAAAAATATTCCTGCTTTAACATTTTTGAAACTTTGCCAATGAAAATATTAACAGCCGAAATATACAGTTACATTCAATTTTTATCATTCTGTCCTGTTATTTACACTTTGTTTAATCTGAAAGGTAGCAGTCTTAACTTCTGGATTACACTATGGTCCTATCTCTTACCTATATTTCAATGTACAATAAACTATTATTGTTCCACTTGACAAAAATCTCAAGTAATCAAATTATATGTTATAATAACTTGATTTATCAACTTAGATCAAAATATAGGGTATCCACAGTAGGAAAGGTGATAACCAGGGTAGGGTGTCTAATGGGTCACAAAAGTCATGAAAAAGTCACTTATTGCATAAAAGTCATGAATTTTCAATATTTTAGTCATAAGGTCACAAAAATATTTTTGTTTGAATTTCCCGCACATCGTTACAAGGCAAACATGTTGAAAGTCGCGCCACCCACTACCCATGATGCCGTGGCCTGGCCGCAAGATGCCTGATTGTTTTTATCATGATACCAAGTACAAGGTTAACGTTCGCCATCTAGTTAAAGTTTAATGTTTTGTAAGTGCATTATGCCGATATATGCATTACATAATATTCAACCATTTACCGAAGAAATTTTGTGGTCAAAAAAAGACACCAAAAAGTCGCTAATTTTTGTTTCTCCAACTCTGTAGACACTGTGGTATCTGACAGCTAGGAAAAGTTACCATGTATCCATTTGCCAAACTATGATCTGCAGAACCATTTGTTGATTTTTACTTTTGGCAGTCAGGATAGTCATACAAACACATATTTTGTTTTAAATTATTAATTGTTTTTACACAATATGAAATAACCATTTGAATGTTTCTTTTTTGTGAAAGCGGCGTCTTTGGTTCACTTAAAAATGCTTTTCAAACGAGAGCGTCTAAAATGTGGAATTCTCTTTTGAAATAAATATGGTAAACCAGCGGAAACAAGGGCAGTTGATGATGGCATACAAACTATTATGGTGGTTTTGCTCTTATGTAGGGATGTGAAAAAAAGTATTGCTACTTTACTAATATAGATATTTTCCTTTCGATACTAGTATTTTTTTACTCAATACTTTTACTGATATTAGTACTCACACTCCGGTATCAGATCGGTATCATAAGAAATAATGTTTACTAGGGTGAAGAACAAATTACACTATTTCTCAATTCTCACTTATTTTTTGCATGACAATCACGAAGCAACTTTCGCATTCAATTTATTTTAGGTCTTCATAATCCATAGCTGTTCTTTCATCTTTGCCGGGGAAAGTGGTGACCAGTCTATTACTCATTTATTATTGAGCACAGTCATCAGAAACTAAGCAAAAGAAGCTTTTATAGTCAACTCAAAAGTCCCCCAAGTAGCCGAAGCAGAAAAGTTAATATGCACTTTTCTTCTTATACTTTTAATGAGTACACTATCAGTACTTTTCTTTCGATACCACATCCCTATGCTGTTTATAAAATAAAGACGTTTTTATTTTTAAACTAATTTTTTGCATGGCTCCTTTTATGTTAGAAAACCTTTTTTAAAAAAAGGTATAAGTGTGAATACAATACATTTTAATTAATTATTTCATGTACTATAATATTTCTAGTTGCCACAACTGCAAAACAAAATAGGTTTATTAATATATATTTTATTCTCTAAGTTTCTGTTAGTTGTCAGATAGCACCCTTCCAACCATGGATGCCCTTTATATTGAACATTTTTATAAATATTCTCATTCTAACGATTTTTACAAACATAAAATATTTAAATTTGTGTTTTTGTTAGTGAAAAGAGTAAAATGTTTGATAAAAAAAAATGTTATTGGGATATTAATATTTTCTATTTTTTTCTCAAGCTGTATATAGTAATTTTAGTGAAGAAATTTACTTACCAAAATTTTAAGTTTTCTAAGTTGATCAATATTTCTGGTTTAAATCTCAACTAGGCTCAAAATTGGTCTTAATGTGACACAAGAGCAAACTGTGTAAGGGTTGATCAGTGGTCAGATGAAAATAATCCCACTTTTATTAAACATTAGTATAAATAATCAAACATATTATTATTAGTATTAGTATTATTATTATTAGCACCGTGTCTTACTACCCGTTCGGGTTATACGCACTTACGCTAATGTGTAATGGTAGGGTGATTGTGAGATGAAATGGAGGACCTACAGTTTAACGTGGAATCCGAACCACGGTGGAGGCCTGGCATTCCCCACATTCACAAGATGTCTTGTCAGAGGTGAAGGAAGGGTTTGGTAATCAGATAAATCTGTGCCGGGACCGAGGATTGAACCCCGGCCGCCAGCACAGAAGTCTGACACCTTACCCATAGACCGCCAGGTCACCAACATATTAATAATGGTCTACTAGACATGTTTGAAAACCATGGACATTGTGATTGATTTCACATCTAACTGATTCTTTGCAGTGCCAATACTAAGAAACCGGTTGCATCACTTAAAATATTTCCCAAGTCCTTATTTGCCAGAATTGGCAATAGAGTATTTATTTGCTATTAATCCATGTTAACTAGAAAATATTAATTAGGAATGAATTTTGAAAACAAGATTTGGGTGCCAAAGGGTAATCATATATTTTAAATCTGTGTCTGTTTCAGCTAAACTGGTGCCAGTTGGATACGGTATCCACAAGCTGACAATTATGTGCGTGGTCGAGGACGAGAAGGTGTCTGTAGACCTGCTGGTTGAGAAGATACAAGACTTTGAAGACTTTGTTCAATCAGTGGACATCGCTGCCTTCAACAAGATCTAACATGTGCCACTGTTACTATTCACACCTTACTAATGTATAAGTCATTGTTTTTATTTTGCCTTCTAAGAAATAAATAACTTTTATATCCAACATCAAATGCTATTGATTTCTACCTATTTAAACTCGTTCCAACTGACGATCACTTACCTCCAACCAAACACTTTTGACCACTTTCCAAACATACAAGATTACAAGAAAAACTACCCAGTTTTTTAGTTAGGAACAGATATATATGTTGCTGAAATTGGTAAAATTCTACAGGGATTTCAATCCAGATTTATAACTCTCAAAAAATCAAAGATACTGTTTAATATAGTTCTTTCCCATTCAGACCAAACTTAGACACAAAGGACCTTGCAGGAAAAATCAGTATTATATGATCTTCTCAGTGGATAAAGCTTCTCCTGAGAGAAGTATATCAACATAAGAACATGTGGTGAAATGCTTCACTTCTGTTTTAGTTCAATGTATTTGTGTGAATCGGCATTTTACTAATTGGAACTAAACAGTTTAACAGATGTGCATTTGGAAGGTTCGTTTATACTAGCCCTGTCACGGTATACACCTGATTATGGAAGCCTGGTCGATGACATGAATAAACCTTCTCATTAGTAATAAATCTGTTTTTAAATGTACTTAGTGTTTGTAAATATTTTTGTTCTTTGTTGACTGTATTATTGGATTGGATTTTTATATGCAGGTGGCTCTTTTTTATATCCATGGTATCATGGAGGGGATGTAGCCCCTAGTAGCTAATGGTTGGTATTATTGAAAAAAAGTATATCATGAAACAAAATCAGTTTTGGTCTATATGATTCGAAAAAAAAGGTGAAATGTTACATTTTTTGTTGTGTTATTGAGCAGGTTTACTATAATATTCATAAAATCGGAGCCAAATATAAATCCAATTTGATTTAATAGAAAAAACTAAACCTAAATTTAGATAAATTTAAGTTACAAAGATACGGTTTGATTCGTTTTTTAAATGAACACTTTATTGAAGTATTTTTGGAGACATCTAGTTATGAACATTACAGGTTAGGCCATTTTCTATTGCTAAAAGACAATCGATTTAAGTTAAGACACACTATATAAACATAAGTATATTTCTTATGAATTGTACACTATTTGCTACAAAAACAAAGGAAAAATGGCTATTTTAAATCAAACATTGAAAAGAGGAGAGAAGGGCAAGGGCCTACACACCAAAAAACTAGGCCTCAACAATTAAAAAAAAACAAAGTTAAGACATTTTTGGGCTAGATCAGTTTCCTTTAGCACTAAAGAGAAAAACTATGGTAGTATGGCTAGAGGTAGAAGAACATAGTCACTTAGTACTGTTGTTGCTGTTTCTTGGTTTACTTTTTTGCTTGGATTCTGTAGCTACCCGTTCAAACTTGTGTCTTGACTCTTGGTAGATGGATAGAATGTTGTATTATATTTAATTTCTAAGCAAATAGATTATCAGTTATTCATTATTATTGCTTGTATAGAAATGACTGACTGTTATGAGTAGGCCTGCTTGAAAAAAAAAAAGGAAAGATGGTTAGCTAAGGTTAAGACCAGGCAGATGCCTGGATCTGGTTATATATTAGTAAGCAAGTTCCCACCTCCAAAGCTGGGAAGCATTGTAACTATTGAGTCAAAATCTGCATTATGCATTTGGGCATGAAGTGATACTGGTTTGTCACGATCTTTGTGGTTAGTATCAAAACAATGCCCATTCATTCGTTGTTTGAGTATTCCTGTGGTGAGGCCAATGCAGTAGTTACATTGTAACTTTTATATAAGATTTTCTGAGGGGCAGTCATAGTGGCCTTTCATGGGGTATTCCATTTGTGTGAGTCTGCTTTTGAATGGATTTGGCAGGTTCTGCATCTCAGTTTTGTTTCTATGTCTTTTATTAATATTTATGTTTAGCTGCAGAAAGGGAGAGGAGTTTGCAAACATCTGACATAGAAATGTAGTTATGGTCAGCAACTGAGAAAACTGGTTGTTGAGTAGAGGAGAGTAGGAGGCAAAGGTTAAAAAAAAAGCATAGAATGGGATATCTTAGTGTGGCTGGTGTAACATTCTGCTTTCTCGAAACTTTAGCTCAGTCAATAGCAACTAAGTCTACTGAGCTGGAGAAAGGTCCCGGGTTTGATTCCTGGCATGACCAAAAAATGTAGGTTTCCCCTTTCACAATGAAGAATTATTGGCTAGATGGATGTTGTGTCTGTTCTAGATTTAAATTAATTTATAAGTTGTGTTCTGATATACTCAGTCACTTCATAAATTAATAGGTCTATTTATACATGTTTGTAGAAACACTACACCAAAGATCATAAATGAAATAATATAGACTGTTCCTTACTTTATGGCATTAGGAACTAGAAATGCGGTTACAGAAAAATCGAGAAAAGAGAAACATCTTTATTTACCAAAGAGTGTAAGAAATAAATTCATTTTCAAAGATCTGTGTCAAAAAGTATATATATTTGCTTATAGCTCCAAAATTATTTGTTTAAAAAAAATATATTTCAAATAAAAGATTTTTACCTTTAATAGCGCTACAACTTTACAATGATAAGTTATTTCGGATCTTAAATAGTTGTGGAGAAATTATGAAAATTGGAAAATTTTCCTCATATAAAATACCCACAAAGTCATTTTCATGAGACAATGAGAGTTGTCATCTTGTTTATAATGACAAACTATGTCTCGATGTAAAATTTATTCAAAATCGTTATAGCAAATTCTGAGAAAATTGATTTTCTCTCTTTTTACCCTTTAGTAAACTACCCTTAAATATAGGGTTAGAGATATAATTAAAAAAATCCCTCATGGGGACTTTATAAAAATTCCAGATACCATGTTTTAGCCCAACCGGTAAAATAGTTTTGGCTCTAGCCTGAGGTATAGACAGACAGCAATGCAAAAACCCCTTTTTTGGTTTCAGGTGGTCATGAAGCGTCCACATTTATCAAAATCTTGATTATTTTTTTTTGACGATCACAATACTTTCTCTCTGAGGAGTCGAGAGAAAGTAAAAAAAAACATACAAGATTGTATCAAGTACATTCTAGTTATAGAAAAGAGCAAACTGAATACATCTTAAAAAATACTGCTTAAGCCTTCTCCTCTGATAGGAGGGAGATTTGTGCCTCTCGCTTGGAAAGTGTTAAGGCCAGCTCCAAGATAACTGCACTACACATGGAAAAATAATCAAGGGGTTATTTTATAGCTAAATATTTTCCCCCAATTGTCATAACCACCAAGCAATATTTAAATGTTTTTATTGATTTACATAACTCAATTGGATGCACATGCTATAGTTGCTGGCTTAACTTATATGAAGTAACATACTCAACAGGTTGCAGTAGAGTGCAGATAATTCATAGCAATGTGTAACTTAGCGAGGCCAAAAGGGGCCCATATTGTGGTATAAAAGACTTTGACTTTTTGGCAACAGGACGACACAATTCCATCTATCTTCCGGTAGGTTACGCTGTCTGACTCCTTATCGATACAGACAACATCTTTGGGTCATCCATAGTATTGGAGGGCATCTTAGGAGTCCGGGATCGAGTTTGGTAGAAGCAACATGTAGTAACAGTCAACTTGGACAGTCTTAAGTATTTATAAGTTAAGCCAGTTCTTCCATGAGCACAGGTGTCCATTCTTATTCTTAATCTTACGATCAACATCACATTTTTGTATCATCTTTTTGTATATATATTAAACCAAAATTCACAAACCTACATAATATTTCAAACCACACATTTAACTTGCCTGCAACCTTACCCCTCCCGCAAGCTATTCTGACAACAAACCTACGGTGGTGGGGGGTCGCGACACAATCCTATTTTCAAGAATATTGTTAAATTATTGTATTTAAGGAATATCAAATTGAATAGTAATATTTTACCATTATCATAAAAGATTGATTTAAAAATTAATCTTAATATATACTATAGTAAAAAAAAAATTCAAACAAATAATTTTTTTTAAAACATAATTCATTTTATTTTTATTGTGAAACTTTTAATGTTTTTAAATAGTTTTTTTATGTATATGATAAGTTTTAATGTTAGATAGTTATTAAACTGGAGACTCAACTCGATAGTGAATACTTGGGAGGTTTCTAGAAGCTCTTTTGGGCTGAACTTTAATAAACAAACTTGAGCTCGCATACCCTTAATAAATTATTTTTCCCAAGTTCTCAAAATGAGTTTCTCTGATCAACACAAAATTAACGCACAATTACTGGTAGTATTGGCACTGTTAAGTCTTCTTGACAATATTTTAAAACAAACATTGTGCTCTAATGGGCCGAGTGTCCAATTTTGTTATGGTTATGGTATCAGGTCCTGGTCAGTTGCCGGATGCTGTTGAGACATTGCTTGAACACTCTGTAATAGCCTTTGTGGGAGATGTCTATACCGCACTGGTAGCCTCCGAGGTAATGGATCCTTGCAATGTCATCACAGTCGAACAAGCTATCTTGATTGCAATCCTAAAGAGGAACAAGTATCAGCATTTTGGTTGTACAAGAATTTTGTAAAAAAAAATCGGCTCCTTTTATATTAAACTTTAAACATATATTAATGTTTGTGCAAATATTCAAACTAAGTCTTAAAATCAAAGTTTGGTTCTCAAAATGCAAAACAAATCCTTGAGCTACACTCGTAAAAGTTGTAAAATTTATAAAATAAATATGCATCATTAAAAAAGTTTAAGTTAATTCTTTTTTTTTTGACAAATATGTACTGGACATTTAGTTAGTTTGTTTTGTATTTTGGATCCCAATGAAAAATTCTCTGAACCTATTAAATAATGTTGATTCAGGGCACATCATATAAAAGTATTATTTTATTTGTCATGAGACATTCTTGTCAAGAATTTAAGTTGAGCATGTGAATAGCTCAGTTAATAAATTCGGCTCAAAAATTGTATTGCGGTTTCATTCTCTACACTCTTTAAGAGGGAAGAGGAATTTTGAAAATAGTTACAGCACTTTTCTAATAGAAGGCACTAACAAACTCGTATCATACTCAAGTTATTTAAAGAAGACTGCAGATAGTATCGCTTCAATGGGATATCTGCATCGAACTTGACCGTTGTTTAGTTTATAACCCATGAGTTTTTTTTTTAACGATTTAATCTATGAGGTGCAAATAGAGATAGATTGTGTTCAAATTAGTTGCAGTCTACCTGTTTGAATTGTCGCATGTAGTTCCTTACGGTGGTGGCTGCACAGTATGGCTCAATCACACACCTGTGGTAAGCTGGAATCATAACATCTCTTGTCAAGGGGGCTTTACGGACACTTTCTGAACCACCTGACTAGATCACAACATGACCTACAAACTAAATCAATACAACCGACACAATATATATTCCATCTTCTATCAAACCATTACTGTGAAATGGGAAGGCTCTGCCAGAAATTGAAACGTGAGAGTTTAGCTCAGTAAACAGAGGTGATACCAACGAAATTAAGATGTTTGACATTGGCTTGAATAGTGAACTGTGTAGCCCCCTGGATAAATACAGCACTTTCAAACCTCAGGTCTGTTATCTTAGATCAGCCGGATTCAACTTCCGGTGAGGCCAACAAATTTATCATGGGAAACATTGAGGCTTGCTCTTTCACAGGTATGAATTAAAGGCTGAGTGACTGGGTGCTGTGTCTGTCCTAGAATTAAGTTAGTGTGTAAGTCATATTCTGATATAATCAATAAGTTCAGAAAGTGCATGTTAATAGCCTAAATTAAATTTCAGACAAATAAAATGATATTGTTGTAAGAACACATTTTTCGACTATCTTATGACTACTCAGAATTAATATGAATGGACCTACCTCCCTGGCTGTAAGGGGAGTCCCCCCGGATAACTGGTGTTCCCGCGTCAATCCAGTACTCCTGGGAGATGAGGAAGGGCCCGCACAGCCCCTGGTTGTTGCACCCTATGGTCAGGTTACAGTTGGTGGTGGCTTCACAGATGCAGCCCAGACACAGCTCCATCTCTTGATAGTTGGGTCCTGGCTTGTCTGCAATAAAATAGGTACTTAACTAACTGGTTTGTTACAAGAACAGGCAACAGAACACTTAGTTGGGTGGTTTGTGATTAGAACAAACAGGA
>CABFOV010010414.1:0-16293 GCA_902141375.1 Timema poppense
AAGATAGGGATATGGTGTAATAAGGTGGACTGGATATAACTAGCTCAAGATAGGGATAGGGTGTAATGAGGTGGACTGGATAGAGATAACTCAAGATAGGGATAAGTGGTGTACTTTTGTAAGTGCAGCTATGAACTTTCGATTTCCTAATGCCATAGAGTAAGTAAGAATAGACCCTCAATCTTTTGAAGAAAAAAAATGTTGTAAGCCCGATCTTTAAACTTGTCCAATATTTCAATACATTTCTAGTGCTATGAATTATTGTATTACTACTTAATAGAATTTTAAAATGTTATCAACATTATTTGGTTTTTGTGGTAGTGGTGGGAAAATACCTTAAGCCCACCCTTTTGGTGTATAAATAGTGTTTTTTTAATCACTTAATGTTTTATTTGTTTAATTTTAGGCTCTTTTTATTAATCATGATAAAATATTTACATATTTCATTCCCTTTATTACACATACAGTGGACATGTAGAATCGAATGATACCAAGATTTATAAATTTTGAAAACTCTAATAAACATCAAGTTAGGCCTAAATCCAAACCATACTTACAAACAACCAATAACTTTTGGAATCTTAAAATATTTGTGATGAAGTATAACTACAGTAGCCTCATGGCTTCTTTGGTGCTGACTGACAGCTTAAAAAAGTTACCAGACCAAATTATGTATCCCTACTCTGAACCAAATGATCTGCAAAAACATGTGTTTAGCAGCTGTCACTTTTGACAGTCAAAATTTAGGTATATACCTAAATTTTGAATGTCAGAAGTCAGCTGTGAGCTGTCAGTCAGCACCAAAGAAGCCATGGAGCTACTGTATATGTGCTACAACCATGAGTCTGCGTGTTGAATTGGCAATTCCATCTTCAGCTGATGTTTACCGTCCATGTTTAGTTATTTATTTTAAACATTAAATCGTTTATTTATCCACAATAAATATAAATTCAATTTATTAACACATGAAAAGTTAGGTTAAGCTAGTTTTAATAACGTATAAGAGGCTTAATTAATGAAAATATACTGGTAAACTATGTTGTCTTATTTATTCAGCGACACCATCAATGCATATTTGCCAAGCCTTCTTGATTGACTTTTTTTGTTTATTTTTTCTGAAATTTGCAGATGATGTAGACAATCTTTACAATTTTGAAAGGAAAATAAATTTACTTTGTGTTTTAGTCTTTGTGGTTCAACTTGTTTTATAACAAAGGCATTTATGAAAGGAATTTTTTTCGAGAGAGAACACAGCATTCAAGCTCCTAATTTCAAGGCAATGTTCAACTTTATAGCCGAAAGCTTACTTGAGTGATATTTTTCTTCTTTTATTTTAAAGATTTGTTTAGAATTCAATTTTGCATGCTTTTATATTTGCAAAAAATCATGAAAAATAAATTTTTTTGCTTCTGTTTAAAAAAAAAGTTGAAAATGGGACGGATGATGGGTACTATCCCCTTCATTTTAAACTAGGCCTATACGTGGAAACATAGGTGTGAACCTATTATTGAGATCCCAATTCTATTGGCGCACCCAGAGGAGACAATTGGAGCCCTTTACCCTTCCCAAGATTGTTAATGACTTTATTAAAATCTTGATAAATAGGAAGTAGAGGCCTACAACTATGATTAATTTAGAGTATTGAAGATGTGTGAATTTAGGGGGTGGATTTCAAGTTCTGTTAAGATCATTGCCTTAGCCTACTAAGCTTTATTGGGTGTTTGAACTGTAATTTACCTTTGAATTCCAGAGGTGTTAGCATTGTTAGAGGTTCTTTGAATAAATGTTGTACTAGCAGAAGCTGTATTAGAATCCAATATATTTGTAAGTAAGTCAGACATAACGATATTTATTTTCGTGTGAATTATATAAAACAAGTCAAACCTACAAACTGAAAAAATACTATAAACATCTCTAACTGCTGCTAAGAATTGTTATGTTATTTTGAATTTGAAATTCCTTCGAGCATAAAATATCAGTGTGACCAACAAAATAAAGTCGCCGATACCAACACAGATTTTAATAGCGCTAGATTGATGAAATCGTTTTGTAAATGCATTTTAGGAGAGAGAAGCAAAATTAAAACTTTAAAATTTTGATTGATTTTTGTGTCAAATTTACTAGGCCTATGAAAAGAATATAAAAAATTATAATAAAACTGACCATAGTGAGTTTATTAAAAATAGTAATAAAATATGTATGAAACTCTTCCAAATAAACAGCTAACATAAATATACAAAATGCATACACAAATAATTACTTTAACCTTCCTTGAAGAAAATATTGTCGAATCTTGTAAAATAGAACGTCAAATTGTTATTATTGTGGAACTTATTAATAATCATGTTGTTTTGTTTTCTTAAGGTATTATACTCTGAATTCGTGGTATCGTTATGCTGTAGGTGGTATGAAGGTAACCAGAATCGCTTAGTCCACCCTTCCTTGTCTTAAAATATAATCGCACAAGCCTAAGGCTTATTATGGGACAGACCGCTAGTAAAAGTAAATAAAATAAATATAAATTTCCTATTTTTTAATTTTGCTTCTTTTATTACCCACTATGTGCCATTTTGTATGTAAATTTTTCTACCGTGAGTCCTGTTATTAATTAATTTGTCATATTTTACTAATCATAGCCTTTAAGTATAATTGTAATTACAAAAAACACCCAATATCAGCTATTGTTATTTTTTCATGCATACGTGGCCATTTTGAAGTCAGGGTTCAAATTCATGGGGTCTGGGCCAAATTTTGAACCTAAATACATGCAGACAAAACATGCCAAGTTTCATGCTGGTAGCCAGTGACCTAATAATTTTATGCTAATCTGTCTCGATATATTTCGGAAATGAAGTTCCTTGCATTGCCACATTTAATCACTTCAGGGTACATTACTGTTCGGTGTCCAAAATAAACTTATGTTATCGTTGATTTTAGTTACATCACCTTTGTCATTGTCTATAGAAATAGATAAAACATAGCTAACGGGCACCAGGGTTTGCGGCCAACCTGACCCCAACCTTTTCCATGTTTAAATGAGACGTGTCATTCCTGATACCCTTCTGCTTGCCTTTTCATTCTTTAGCATAGTATCCCTTGAGTCTCGACATCCTTGATATTCCGTTTGTCTCTGATGGTCTTAGTGCCCTCACGCTCCTCCCTACATACCTGTAGCTTAAGCTCACAGCACACTGTGTTTCCTTTCTAGTGGTAAAACACTCTCAAAAGGCGCGTACCTTTTCCATCCGTTGGTCTTTGAACTGGTCTCTGCAATATCCACGGTGGGTTCTATTACTTCTCTGAAGTGTCTTCGAGTTAGCCAATAGCGTTGTCTGTCCCAACTCACCTGTAAGCCCATAAATAAGGTGTCCAATCTTTAATGCACTAATCTAAAGACAATTGAACTAACACACAATCATGATTATTTCAAAGTGCTGTGAGCTAAATATGCATTTGTGCACCCTCGAGCAATAAAGCCTATTATATTTAAAAAGATGCATTTTAGTGTTGGCAAGGTTTAAGATGT
Organism: Timema poppense; assembly: GCA_902141375.1. NCBI lineage: Eukaryota > Metazoa > Arthropoda > Insecta > Phasmatodea > Timematidae > Timema > Timema poppense. The sequence continues at coordinate 3,527 of CABFOV010010414.1, forward strand.
CACGCAATTGATTAGATTGATGATAACGAGGAGCAGGGGATTTGAGTTCCAGTAAATTGTACTTTATTTCCATCCTAAATGGTTTACCACTCTCCCTCCACTCAAATGTGGCTATATTCGTTATATATTTTACTTTCATTAGTTGTCAGACTTCTGTGCTGGCGTCCGGGGTTCAATCCACGGTCCCGGCACAGATTTATCTGATTACCAAACCCCTCCTTCACTTCTGACAAGACATCTTATGAATGTGGGGAATGCCAGGCCTCCACCGTGGTTCGGATTCCACGTTAAACTGTAGGTCCTGCATTTCATCTCACAATCACTCTACCATTACACATTAGCGTAAGTGTGTACAACCCGAACGGGTAGTAAGATGCGGTGTTAATAATAATACTTTCATTATTTGTATCTTATTAGCTAAATTAGCTCAAATGTGTAGTAATACATTTCAGAGAAATATAAATCAATTGTTAAATAAACTATAGCCTCAAGAACAAGGATAGTTATGGAAGAGTCACTTAGAACTCACATAGTTCCTATATTTATTTGATTTGTTTTGTTTGGTTACTATAAAAAAATCTTTTAAATTTGTATGACATTAAAATTTGAATAATTAAATACTTTTTAAAAATGGCCCAACAAACCGGGCTGATTTTTAAAATGATTGTAATATAATTCTCTTTCTTTCGGATATACCCGGAAAACTTCAAATTGTCAATATCTGGACAATATAGAAGGTCTCCAGGGGCTGTAAGCTTTTGATAAATAAATTAAATTATGATAAGAAGATATGTAATGCAGAAGAGTGTTCTAAATGGGCTCTATTAGGAGGCAAAAGTATAAAACATACAGGGATCAAGGGTATAAATGCATGTAAAGAAGAAGGTTGCACTAAGTAGGCTGTGAGGGGAGGTAAATGTATGAATTATGGTGGGATTCATGTTAAGAAAACGTGTAAAGAAGGTGGTTGAACTAAATGGGCTGTGAGGGGAGGTAAATGTATGAATCATGGAGGAACTCAGGCTAAGAATATATGTAGAGAGGAAGGTTGCCCAAAATGTGCTGTGAGAGGAGGCAAATGTAGTAAACATGGAGGAACTCTAACTAGAAAAACCTGAGAAGAAGAAAGGTGCTTTAAACGGGCTAAGACTGAAGGTAAATGTGTTAGACATGGTGGGATGACGACAAAATCTAAAGGAGGAGGATGTAATAAAGTTGCTGTTAAAGGAGGTACATGTATTAAACATGGAGGGACTCAAACCAAGAGAACATGAAAAGAAGAAGGCTGCACAAAATGGGCTTTGAGACGATGTAAATGTATTAAACATGGACAAACTAAAAAAATAAATAAACAAGTTTTACTAAATTTGTTGGGTTAGGTAAATGTATGGAACATTTAGGGACCCGAATTAAGAAAACATGTAAAAAAAAAGAAGTGTGCATTAAATGGGATTTAAATGTGTTAAACTTGGGAGGGACGAAGAGTAAATGGTTGAGAAAAGGGTGTTTTTATTAATTATTAAGGGAGTTCTATGTATGAAATATGTAGGTACCCGAGCTTAGAAGCATACAAATAAGAAGGGAATTAATGTATGAAACATGGGAAAACTCAAGCCAACTAGTAAAACCAGAGAAGAAGGGTGCATTAAATTGAGTAATACGCGAGATAAATGTATAAAACAGGTTCATTTTTTAAAATTTTTGCTTTTAAGATGTTGTTTGCACTAAATGAGTTATAAGGGTAGGTAAATGAATTAAACATGGAGGGACCTAAGTTAAGAATACATTTTAAGAAGGCCGCACTAAATGGGTATTGAGGGGTGGTAAATGTATAACCATGGGGATAGAAATACGACCAAAAATGTATTCAAATGAAAATTACTAAAGAATCTATTATTTTGTCACACTAGTTCTATGCTAGATTTTTGTTCCACATTTTGAACTATTTGTTTTGAATATATAAAATATTAGATTGTTGAAGTATTGAAACTCCTTTTTAGATTTTTTCAATCATTTTTATTGTAAAACAGTGTGCAGAAAAAGTAAGCTGATACTTGTCCATTCATAATACCACTAAAACAGGCCACCTTCAGCCACTGGATATTAGAAAACGAGATGTTGGGCACATAGGCGTTTGTGGCAAGTCCAACGAAGTCGAATCGCACAGCCTCCACCGAGTTAAGGGTTTCGGACAGGTCTCTGCATCTTATATTAAATACACTGTAAAACATAATTGGCCACGACTAATTCATTGCCTGCTGCAGGTTTGTGAAGTACTGCTTAGTGAAATGCAGCACATGGATTTGCTCTGCAAGATAATTTTGTTCGACGAAGTGTGCTTCAAATGGTCGAGACTTATAAACTGACACAATTGTGTGTTATGGAGTGACACGAATCTGCACTTGGTCATGGAGACTTTACTAACCAGTCTGGTGTTACTGTCTGAGGAGGCTTATCATGTGTTGGGTAATCGGTCCAGTTTTCTTTGACAACACTGTAACCGGTGCGAACTACATGCGGATTCTTCAAACCACTGTCTTGCCACATATCAGTAGTTAACCTTACACGTAGGAGGTGTTCTTTCAGCAGGATGACACGCTGCCACATTTTACAAAGGTTGTCTGTGCATACCTGTAACAGGAGTTTCCTAACCTATGGATTGGAGGGCGTTGAATGGAGCCCTCGGTCCCTTGAAATTACTCTTATGATTTTTTTTCTTGGGTGTGTGGAAAGAAAAAGTGTTTGCTAGGAAATCATATTGCACCAGTACATTTCAAACACATTTCATAAGATCGGTGTTAATAAGGAACTGTATGAGATTGTGTATCTGAGTATTGCAGACTGTTTAAGTACTGTATTAATGGTGAAGAAGGTCATTATTATATTAGTGTAGCCTACTCTAGTGTAGTGCGCTGCAACGAAAAGATCAATGATGTTGGCTATGAAACGTTGAACACAAATGTCAGTGTAGTTTTGCCGCAACCTCTATACTAGTTAAGAGTTATTGTGGGCAAGGAAAGATTCTCACTCGTAAATGAATATACAATAATTTATATTATTAGCTTTAAAAATGTTTACAGTATTAGTTCTAAAAATTAATACACTTTTGTTTTATGTTTACTAAATTTAAATCAAACCCTTTCACTATTTTATATAGCATGGTGGATGAATCTAAGAATTTGTATTTTAAAATGTTTTAGTATTAACGATTTTAGCTCTTTTAAACATGAATGAAATTGTTTTATTACTTTTCTTTAATAAGCAATTTTTATGCAAAAGTATTTTTATTTATGGCGAGGTGATACTGGACTAAATCTGATATTGCATGGTATTTCGTTAGAGCTGTACTTTGTTCCTTTGACACCAAAAGTTAATAATTTTATATAGGTGTTGATAAGCTGAATGGAATGCGAGTTTGAGGAATGATTGTAAGCTCGGGAAGAGAGTAACAAAGCAAAACTAGTAGGTAAATACTAACTAATAATAGTAAATGCATATAAAGTTATTTGAAATCCAATTTTTTCATTAAATATAGTATTTTCATCAATGAAATATTCTAAGTTATGTTTTGAATTTGAACACTTTAATTTTACAACGAAAACAAACTGTAGAACGACAGCAAGTTAAGGCCTTCAGTTGTGTTGATTGTATTGGTTGTAACATGACCTTACCATTAAATTCTTAAGTTTTTTTTTATAAATTCGTTTCATTAATCCGTGGTTTTTCGTTACATACATATTACATTTTCCTAATGTCATTTGTAGAGTTTATAATTTAATTTTGTTGATCAATAAAGTTATGTCGTTCAAATATCCACGTCAACTTCAACATTGAAAAATGGATAGCAAGCCATTTTTTGTCAAGATTGAACCAGGAGAGGAATTTAAATATGATTTTCATCACGAAGAGAAGTTGGAAGTTAAGGTATACCTTTGTAATTTTTTAAAAATTAAAATATATATTATTAGCTTGGGTATAGTATCTTTATCCGTTCCATTCTCTAGCACTTCTTTTTTGTTCCACTCACATAAGTGAAAGGGTAGGTCTATTACTCGGCTGTCCTAAAACAATTTGGACACATTACACCAAACCCCAAACAAAATTTACCCTCTTAATGGACACGTAAAAATCGTCCACAACGACCACAATTAACTTCAAAATAAGATTAACTTATTCTAATGATTTAACTCTTATGTAGTTGTTCACAAGTATCCATAAAACTCACTTCTAAGTTTAAAACCTCTTTGTCATTGAAATAACAAGGCAACTGGTTTTAAGTTAATTACTATGACTTCTTACCAACCCTGCTTAACCTAACCTTTCATTATTATGACAATTTCCCAAACCAGCTTAATCTAACCTTTAATGTGTTAATAAATTAACTGTTGTTAAATCCCTCAAAATATGATATTGCCAAAGTTGAGTCATGGCCATCCACATGTGCAAGAATTTGATTTTACTAAAGCTAGAAGGAACTAAGAACGACTCTTTCTCACAACTATTTTAAACTGAACTGGCACTAGGTAATCTTTAATGGCTCATTATCTCACTGAAATCTATTTTACACTACCTAATAGCACATTGCCCTAGTTGAAGATTTTTTTAGTTCCTTCAGTTCTTTCAGAATGTATCTAGAAAAAAATAATTCTATTAAGATGTGATTTTAATAAAATGGCGTTAATAATATACTATATAGTTGTCTGGAAAAAAAATTGTTTTCTAAATACTGGAATTTAAAAAAATGGTATAGTTTGGCTGGACATCCTGAAAATAACTTTATAAATATGTTCTTAAACATTGTAATACACCCCTCTCTGATCTCATATAAGAGTGTTATTAACTTGTGTGGTTTTAAACTAAACATGCTTTGTACATATCTATATATTCTAAATGTGTTAATGTGTCTATTGTATAAAACTTCTATTATTTATTTTTAGTCTGAAATTGATGTTCCAACACAATCAGAAGGATTTTTTAATGAAGAAGTGAATGATTATCAGCAGCCACAATGTTTATTAGGAAATTTAACACCTCCTATTAAAGATGAGCTCCCCGTGAGTAAACCAGTAAATATTTTTATCTTTTCATTGTATACCATAACACATTCGCGCTTTACACAAAAATAAATATTTTAATTTGTATTGATAAATAAAACAAATCCTAATCGTGAAGTAAAATTTAAATTGTTTTTGAAAAAAAAAAATTACTATGTTATAACTAGATATCAAATTTGGCCTGTTGGCTTTTTATTTTCCTTGGTCATAAAACATAGGCAGTTGAGATAATTACATATGCATTTCATGTTATTACGAATAAAATATGTTCATTTTATAATGCCTTGCTTATTTGTTTTGGCCTTTTTTTAAAAAATATAAATAAGCAGCTTAACAATACTTGTTTGGAGTTGGTTTGAAACTAGACACTTGTTGAATAGCTTCCAATTGGCGTAAATTTGGCGGAGGACAATGGGAGTAGTGGCATAAATCTTGGGAAGAAACTGCATGAGGTTACAGGAGAAAAATTCAACTTCTTCGGAAACGGCAAATTTGAAATTTTTTATTTTGATGTCGTGTGAAGTAGAACTCTGCTTTTCAAATTAAAAAAAAATTCAATATGAAAATATAACTTATTTCACTACTGAGAACATAAAAATTATCTAGTGATTAACAGTATGTGACCCATTTCAGTGGTCAAACGGACTAAGGCGTCACTTGCAGTAGACTGGACTGCTTTTGATGGGGAGATCGGGGTTCGAATCTTGGTCCGGTATGTTCAAGTAGTTATTTATTGAATTATTTTTCACTCTCCCTCCATGTGAATGCAGACACATTTACTCTAAAGTCCACCTAGCTAATCCCTAATATACTAGCCTAATTAGAACAGCACATGTTTATAACCTAATCGAGAAGTGACGTGGATGTAGGAAGTAAAATAAATTTTACATTGCTTACTGTGTGCTTATTGGTGTGTCCATATTTTTTTATGTGTATTTGCCTGGCTAGTTTAAAGATGTTTGGTGCCTAAGAATCTGCTCCCTAGCTATAACATATTTATCTCTTATCAAGGACCTGCCTCCTCCTCCCCCCCCTCCCCACCCAATCTGAATGGAAATGTGTAGTAATTGTAATGTAATGTTTGTACCACTTGTTTATTTAACTTTTTTGTTTTTTTAGTTTAAAAAAGAAAATATGAAACAAATTATGAGAGCTTTCACATTAAGATGAACTAAACTGAATTTTGTAAGCACCTATATCTGACAATAATTGGACGACAAGAAACTATGAGACCTAATATAACGAGTATTGCTATCTGGTTTTATACACCTGATACTTTAGGCTTGTTACAGCTATTTGTTTTGTCCTTTGTTCATGTTACAACTTGTAATCTTTATCTAATGACTAGCAGGCAACTAAGCAGATATAAGTGTTTCTCCTTTATGATGTTGGTGAGTCATGTTATCATGAATTAGGCCTTAACTATAATTATATTTACCTTTAGCCCCTTTCTCCATACAGTCAGATATCTTACATTGACAAAGTGGGGAAACTATTCTTGGTGAGTACCTGGGGTATCTACAGAATTAGAGCTAGCCAAACATTTTTTAAAACTTAACATTGCACATGAAAGGTTTTTTTTTNGGGGGGGGGGGAGGGATTACACACCATATACTGTTCCGTACTCAGTTGACTCTATTTAGCCTATCATAAAAATCTAATTTAGAAATTTTATATGTTCTCTTAATTCGCAACATATTTACATCCCTTTACACACACCCTTTATGTCATAATCTGTGTACCTTTGAACGTATGCACTCTGGGCTCTAGCCTATGACTCTTGAGGATCCTGGGTTCAACTCGAATTGACTCACGTTTCAATGACGCCATGCTCAGTTAAAAACAACTCACTACTAACCCCTGAAGAAGGCATCCAATGCTAATGCACCTTGCCATAATACACTGAACTGACTCTTGATCATAATGATTTCAGAGTCCTTTGATTTTTGTATTTATTTATGTGCCCTTGTGCAATAAGGCATAATATAGTTTAAAAAGACTCACTCCAGTGGTGCCAGGATCTAAGGCGTCACTCTCACAATTGACTAGACTAATGATAGCGAGTTGGAGGAGATTCACACTCCGGCCAAATGAACTCTTTCTTCACCTAAATGGTTTACCACTCTCCCCCCACTTAAATGCGGCTATATTTGTTACATATTATAATTCCATCATTTATATTATATTAGCTAAATTACCCAGTGATATCTCAAACGTGTAGTAAGACACAGAAATAAAAATAAATTGTTAAATAAACCAAGGTTAGTCTTGAAAAAGTCGCTCCAAACTAATATAATTACTATATTTTATTTGTTATATCTAGTTATGATAAAAAAAACTTTTTTACTCAATTCACATTACACTGCCATTTTAACTATTCATTATTAATTTAAATGCCTTAACAAGTCAAGCTGGTCTCTAAAATGATTATAATAATCTCTTTCTTATAGAAACACCAGGAAAACTCAAGTAATGAAGAAGGATGCTCTAAATGGTCTGTAAGTGTAGGTAAATGTATTAAACACGGAGCGACCAAACCAAAATGTAAAGAAGGCTGCATTCAGAATGATAAGGGGGGAGGTAAATGTAGTCAACATAGAGAGACAAATTATAAGAAAACATGTGAAGAAGGATGCCCTAAACGGGCTACGTGGGGAAGTAAATCTATGACTCGTGGGGGAACCCAGACTAAGAGTACATGTAAAGAAGAAGGTTGTACTAAATGGCCTAAGAGGGGAGGTAAATGTATGACTCATGGCGGTACCCAGACTAAGAATACATGCAAAGAAGAAGGTTGCACTAAATGGGCTATGAGGGGAGGTAAATGTATGAAACATGGAGGAACCCAGACTAAGAATAAATGTAGAGAAGAAGGTTGTATAAAATGGGCTATGAGAGGTGGTAAATGTAAGACACATGGAGGGACCCAGGCTAAGAACACATGCAAAGTTAATGGTTGCATTAAAAGGGCTATTAGGGGATGTAAATGTATTAAGCATGGAGGAACGTTCAGAAAATGTAAAGTAGACGCATGTACAAAGTATTCTCAGTTGGGTGGTAAATGTATTAAACATGGAGGAACCAAGCCAATTTGTAAAGAAGAAGGCTGCACTAAGATTTCTAAGATGGGAGGTAAATGTATTAATCATGGAGGTAGCCAGAGTAAAAACATACGCAAAGAATAAAAGTACGCAACTGCGCATGGATGGTGGGTGACACCCGTGTCTAGAACATTGTCATCCACACATACCAAAGTTTTTGAGGCTATAGAAGTGCTATACACGACTCTAGACTTAAATTGGGTTGGGAGTTCACTTGGCCATTGGCGGTTTATGTGAATTTGTTAACATGGATGAACGTATACTAGCTGCCATGGTAGTCGCTTGTGAAGTGATATAAATAAAATGTCTAAAAACAGATGTGTGGACAAAGGATTTGCTGAGGGGAAAAAAAGATAATTTTTGTTTCTCTAACAAACTACTTCACGAACCAGAATTTAGGGACAAAATGTTTCACATCATTTTCTTACGTCTTGGCTTTGGATTTTGATAATTTGCATGAAAAAGTAACTCCAATAATGAAGAAATAAGATAGGCCTACTGTAATGAGAGTCTATAGGTCTACCACCCAGAGAAAGATTTGCACTAACACTACATATTCTGACTACAGGTAAGACACTGGAAATATGTTCGTTTTGACCAAAACTTAGGTAGAACTAAAGTTCTGGTAACATTGATCTGTGTGACACGAAGTCCGAAGCCCTATTTAATGTTAGGTTAAAAATTGCTTATTATTCTTGGGGAAATATACCTTCTCTATCAGCTTATTTATCAGGTCAGAAATTTATTGAGGCGACTTCTATCATTTTCTGATGTTTTTATTCAGGATTCCAATACAAACTATTTCCAAAATTGTTCCAGAATGCTCTCAAGCTATATTTGAGGGTTTGAAGAATGAATACTTGAAGGTACTTAAAAAGATTTTATATTTTTAATCAAATTTATTCAAGCAATCCGTTTTTTATTTTTTATTATTATATTTTTACATTCGCTCCCATCTTCATATCTTTTTAATATAAATGATGTGATATCAATAAATTTAAAGTTAAGAAATGTTTAGTTTATAGTTTAAAAATAGATTTTTAACTAAAAAAAGCATGAAGCTGGGCACGAAAAGATACCAAAACATCGCCCTAGAAATATAAATATTGTAAAAAAGTTTGAATTTTTCAAATAAATCTGATGTATATATGTAAATTTTACCAGTAAGAAATAAACTAAATTGTTGTATGAAAAAATGATTCAGAATCCAAAACAAATTATTATACAGATTAATGAAAAAGTTGGTAGTATTAATGCCATTATCAGTAGACCATGTCGTGCTTATGAGCGTTATTTCTGTAAACACATAATTCAATCATTCCATTTATAAAATGGCTGCTTGGATTTTGCATCTAAGTCTCCTTTGTTATTCCTTTGATTATAAATCTCGTATTGCTAAGGCGACAAAGTTTCCAAAAATTTGAGCACCATCATCAGGAATCTTGTTTTGGTTCATAATTTCTAGTGCCTTCTCCAAAACTTTGTCTTCTTTTTGGATTTTTGATATTTTGCAGATCTTTTTTCGAATATTTTCTGCCGGCGGGCCCACCGACCCTTAATTTTCGCCTTCCGTGTGACTCCTAAATAATAAAAACTCAATTTTTTTTAAAGTGAAATTCTTTTCTTATTAAAGTTTTCGATATTAGAAACTACAGTTTCGATATATTATGTCATCATCAGACCAAAAAATTGTGAATTATTGATAATTATTAGTAGATAAGATCACTATCCTCAAAAAATATAAAAAGGGAATATAAATTAACAATGAAACCATAAAATAAATTATTAATATAAATTTTTATTTCACAGTTGCCTTAATCAGAGGATGAATAGAACAACATTGCATGTGATTTTGGAAAGATTTGGAATTTTCCCAATTGCATTGGAGGTCTGGACGGCAGATATATTGTCATGCAAAAGCCATCATGTAGTGGAAGCATTTACTATAATTACAAACAAACATTCAGCCTTATATTGATGGCTATGGTTGATGTTGATTACAAATATATTTATGCTGATTTCGGCTGCAATGCAAGAGTGAAATATAATGTCTTTCAAAATTACTCTCAAATGCTCTGGAAACCAATTCACTAAACATACCCGAACTGAAACATCTTCCAGGAAGAGAGAAACCTGTTCCTTTCTTGATTACACCTGATGATGATTTCCCGCTGAAACCTTATACAATGAAACCATATCCATACAAAAATCAACCTGACTTTATCAAGTTTACAACTAGATTGTTAAGAGATAGACGGGCTGTATAAAACGTTTTTGGATTCATTGCAAATAGATTTAGAAGCTATTTTGTTAGAACCAAAGAAAGTTAGGAACTGTGGTTTCGGCTATTGTATGTTTGCAATACTTTCTTATAACTATACTCCATTCACGGTAGGAATTACTCTCCGAAAGGTATTTTTTCTTACCAATATCTTACTATATCACAGATTTCTGGTAGGGAAAAAGGCCTTTCAGAAAACAATTCCTACGGTGAACGGACTTAAGAGATTTGTGTCAAATTTATGCACCATTTTTGATAATGATACATGAGAAGGAATCACGAATAAAAGTTGGAGAGAAAAAAGTACTATATAACACGCTCTTCCCACTAGTGATGAATTTCGGACCTAATACAGAAATGATAGTAAAGAAATACGAGATGAGTTAAAAAATTATGTTATGTCACTCAATGGCAAAGTGCCTTGGTGATATAGGCACAATATATTATCAGCGTTTAGTAATAATTTGTTTGTTGTTTAAATATATTTTTACATTATTAAAATAGAATGTAAATATTAAAATAAAATATCGTGCTAACAAAATTTATTTGGTGTCTATACAATTTGAAGAAGGCTGCATGAATTGTATGGATTTAAAGAACTCTCATTTGCTGGCATACAATTCCCCTACCTGACCCTTGTTCACTTTTCCTATTTCTTGTTTTTCTTAATCAATTATTCAACTAGGTCATCGGGCTATGAAGCTTCCAGCTGACTTCTCCTTCGTTCGTATTAAATTGTTGAGCGAATTCTTCAATTGCAAAGGTACAATTTTTGTAATCTTCCAGTGAAACATCCCACAGTAGCGGAATGCTTTCCAAAAGTGATATTAAAAGTTTTGTTGTTTCTTTTGTCTGCTTGAATTTTGACATTGTGAAGCAATACAGCTATCAGTTCAGAAAGTACACGGTAAATACCTCAAATCAATTAAAAAGAAGAGTGCACTAAATAAGCTCTGTGGAGCCCCCCCTTCCCGTGGGTTGGATCTGTCAGGATAGCTTGCGAGAGGGGTTAGGTTGCGGGTAAGGTAGTTATGTCGGTCGAAATAATACGTAAGGTTACGAGTTTTGATTTAATTGAAGTTACTAAAAGATCATACAAAATGTTATGTTCAAACGAAATCGAAAAGAAGTATAGCGATTGGATGCTCACGCTCGTGGAAAAACTGACTTACTCATGGAATCGACTGACATGACTCGACGGCTCATACATAACTCTATCTCGGAACCCTGGGCTCGACAAATACCCTCTAAGCACAAGCCCTACTGATGACCCGAAAATGTAGTATAGTATGGTCCGGCATTGGGCAGCCAAACTGCCTGCAATATTGATGAAACTGTGACGCAGCCCCACCGTCAACAAATAAAATATTTTTATAGCCAACTATGGTCCTTTTCCTCTCCGACTAGCGCAAACATTGTTAGGAGTAGTCAGCATTCCCCTTTAATGTTTCTAATTCGTTACATCATATTCGCTCAGCCATCGCTTTTAAGCACGTACGTCTAAGGAAGTTATGTATTAAATCAAAACAAACATCTAAATATTGCTCAGGGTTATGACACTAAGCAATTTTATAATATTTTTGATAAGCGTAGGTAGTACAATTTGAAAATATACATTTTATTTATTCAATAATATTTTAGGGTTTATAGACAGTTGGAGACATAAGTATTTGAGGAAAGGTGTAATTTAAAGAACAAATATAAAATGTATGGACACAAAAACATTAAATGTGGAGTGAAAAAAAGGCTAGGTGATCACGAGAATTCGGATAAGTTTGTAGGTCAATCGATTAAATGTAATCGAGTTTTAGCTACTGTATTTTATCATAGTTATAGAACTTTTGAAAATATAGTTTCTGAAAACTACTAAGCAAAGTTTGTCAAACAAATATAATCAAGTTTTAAGAAACCTTGTTTTATTATAGTAACTGAGCTTTCAATATTAAATCGATTCTGAAACCAATATACAAGCCAATAGTCGAATTTAAATATATTGTAGTATTGGCAAAATGTATACAACATGACCTATAGCTACATATTTTAATGTCTTAACGATTTAATTAGTATTTTTACAATAATACCTGTGAAACTAAATTATATTACCATTAATTCAAATGTTTCCTCACCCGAGTGTGGTATAGTTGTAGTAATTCAAAGAATAATTACATCGCAAGAACTTATTTATTAGTTTGTTGATACATATTATTTAAGCATAGCAACGGTAGCAAGAAGAGTAAACAATCATGACGGTATCTAGGATTAACATATAATAAAGTGCGCACAAGTCTTTGGCGAGTGATTAAATGTTCATTGTTTTGTCTTATTCCAACA
>CABFOV010010415.1:0-16293 GCA_902141375.1 Timema poppense
CACCGCTTATTCACCGCTTTTGGGAAACTTAAAAACGAAATTGGGCTTTTTTATTCACCATAAAAGCAGGGCTCTGCTGATATGTTTATTAATAATCAGAAATAAACATTAATACAGATTACGAACAAGCAAATTATATCTGTATGAGAGACAACATGAGCGTACATGTACGGCAACAATCTTATTACTACTGCCTCTCCCCACGCACACACAACAGTATCACTTCCAGTGTGCACACACCTGCGCACCACTGATGTCGATACATTTATATTCGCTGTAATATAAATTTACCTATACGTCAACAATTTTCAACAATACAAATAGTGTTTATAGACAACTTTTTCAATTATTTTTTTAAGAATTTAGATTTTGTATCCTTAAGGATCTGCTGTTAGGTTGTGAGGGAGGCCACTTAAACAAATGTAATGTGTGTGTATGTATTTATTAGAATTAGATCAAATCCACATTTTATTGATTCTGAATCTTCATATTACCTTCGAATCTTGAAATTGAATCCGAATCTTAGAAATTATGATAAGCTTACATGTTCAACTTTTCCACATGGGTAGAATTTTTATCTTCACTTATGATTTGGTTCACATTAAGTGCTAAATTAATGATATGGGGTTTGGTTGTTAGATTTTCTTTATAATAATTGTATAAACCACTAGTAACCTTTATAATACAGCTAAACAAATTTAAACAAAGAATTAAACTACTAATTTAAACAAAAAATTAAAAATGATTTTTTTAGTATTTCAATCTAGGATATCCTTAGGAATTTGATGCACCTATCCTTTATTTATATACTGTATATATAAAAACACACACCATAGGGGAGAACGGGGGAATGGCAGTCACTCAAGGATGAAGTGCCATAAGTCTTATGATAAGAAACACACATTCACACACAAAACATTTCCAAGATAAGCACACAATTTGGTCACCCCCACCTTTTAGTGGGTTTAGGCTTGTTGCTTTGGTTTTCAAACAGAAATAACTGGATTTTGTCATAAAAATCCTTTCAACCAGTACTTACCAGCCAACATGCCTGCTTTGTTGAATCTATGTGGGATATTAATCTTTTCTGCATAATCGAAAACAAGTTTTCTCAATTGTATGAGAATCAAACCATAAAAAATGTTCCCAATAGTCTTTAACTACGATAGTTTCTTGGACTTGAGTTAACACAGCATTTCTTCCTAGGCACGGGAAACTCATCTTTGAAGCTGACATTCTCTCCTTCAGGGTACTGAAGGGTATACCTTCCCATTTTTCACGTCAGTAATAGATGCTAATAGATCATTGGCAGTCAATTGCGCCATTTCGATTGGTCGTTTTTAATTTATCAGCATCTAAATATTAAAATAAAAAACTTTCATAAACGGTGGAGGTAGTAGGAATCACGCTGGGGAAATGCTGGTCACTATGACCACATGTCAGTCTGGTGACTATTTTGTAAATGCGAGTTTTCTGTTAATTATGATTATTAATTTATATAAGCTATAAAACTTTATCTTTAATGCATCAAAAACTGCAACTAAATGTTCATAATTGAACTTATTTTCAGAGTAAGAAAAATAGTATCGGAACCTTGAAATATAAACAATGTGTTCTTGTATAAATGAATGCACACTGATGCACGCCCAATGGCTTTTGTGTTACTTAGGTGACAAGCCACAAGGTAGAAATCTCATTTTTTTAATAAATAAAGATATTGAGATGACCGGCATTCCCCTGTTTTCCCCTACACATTGCATTTTTTAGGACATGATCTTTACACAAATATAGCATTAAACTTATTCCTCCTATGATAGACACTCTTTGTTTTGAAACTATATACTTTTATTGCAAGGATATGTTTCTGCATAAATGCATTTGGATATCCTTTAAGTAAAAATATTTAACTATGACAGACATAGCCCTAGCTTTTAATGTTTCATACTTTTGAAATAGGGTTTGTTAGGTTCTGAGAGTCTTTCATATATACTTGAATTTTTAAAAGAAAATATACTGGATTTTCAAAACTCAAATCCATTACACAGCCTGAAATGCAGTATCTTTTTTCTTACAAATTTTTGGAGTATTTTTGATTTTCAAGATTAATTATTCTCTATTATTTGTAATAACACAGAAATAAATGAGTTAAGAAGAAAATGTGCCAATTATGCAACATCATTACCAAATTACATATCTTTACAAGATAACACTTGCTAAGATTTCTTTTAATCACAAACATTACATTTTGGGGCAAGAAAACTTTTTTTTATTAATCACTGAATCTGAGTTGCGAATGTAAGTACTCTGTGACGATAACTAATTTGGCTCAATCTTGACTAAATTACATTTTAATTCTAGTTCCCCAAGAAGTGAAATAGCAGCATGTGTGATGTCTTGTTGCAAATTCACCCTGTTCAACAGAAATGATGCTAAGTAAATAATTGATTAAATTTACATAAGTGATTTCAATTTTTATAGTTTGACAACAAATCATCTCAATATACTCAATATAATATCAAAGCTCATGAATAGTGAACAAGAAAAAACAATGTGAAGAATAACATTACAAAAGTGGTGCCCATCTTGGGGCATTAACCACAAACTATAATTCTACAAAAATGGCTATCAAAGTAGAGGCACCAAAAATAATACTACAAAAAAGCAATACATTCATTTTTTTTATAAAATAAATTCTAGGCTAACTAGGTTAGTAAATAAATGAATGATTATCAAGCCAATGAATAAGTTAATATTTTATTTCTACTGTTGACATTGTTGAAATTAAAGAATAAATGCAGTTTTATAACACTTTGATCTGTTAAGGGCCTGGTCAATGGTCGTTGGAAGTGAAGAGTCGCGCCAGCGCCAGCCCCCAATTAACGGTCGCAGAAGAAAGCAATTGAGTTTTACTTTATCTCGGTGGCTCAGTCAAATCTACAGTGTTGCCAGAGTTATAGGTACTTTAGAGCCCACCTCTACCCCTCACCCTTCCAATGAGTGAGCCTTAGTTGGCAAACAAAGCGCTAATCCTCTGCAACCTTTATCTCAGGTAGCAATCCCCTTCTTATTGAAAGGGGTCAGAGTCCAAAACTTGTACAAAGCCTTGACAAGGGTTGTTAGGGGCAATAACCTAAGATTGTCCCAAATAGAAGGCAATGCATTTGCCAACTGGCTTGGCCTTTCATTGAAATTCATCCTGGCCATAGCATACACAAATTTGAAGTTTTCAGGCTCTCACATAATATGTCCATTCGTAATAAAATTGGGGTATAGTCTGGTTTTCCACTGATGGGGAGGTTGGGCTTCAAATACCGTCTGGGTGTATCCCCACAAAGAGTGTTTTATAAGTTTTTCCACTCTATCTTCACACAAATGTGGTTACATTTTTCTAAAATTTACTTTACTATTCCCTACCCTATTAATGCATTTAAATGGGAATATATCAGAAAAGTAGCTGTACACAATATAATAGGAACAATAATAATATTAAAGTGATAAACAAAAGTCTCCTAGAAACTGTACCATGCCACAACTGAGAATACACATTAAATTACAAAATTGAACAATAATTACATTTTTATTTGTATTTATACATTATTACATTAAAAACATGAACTAATAGTTAAATGGTGATTTATTTTAAAACAACATTTTATCAGATAAATAATAATAATAACACACATATAAAAAATGTCATTGCTTAAATATTACTCCTGACACACGATTAAAAGCAACAATTACTATACATTGGTAATATTATTTAAATGTTAAAGCAATCAAAATAAATTACACAAAGGAAATATACAATTATTAAATGAATAAGAGTTACCTTGTAACAATAATTATTGTTGGTATTTATCTACACTAGTACGCTTGGGGGTTTATGTGGGTGATGGAACTGACAAAGAGATCCCTGATAATCCAATAGGTACAGAAGTTGGCGAGTAGAGTTGAATGACCAGGGCTCAAATCCCCGTTCGTGTGTCATTTTTCTTTCTTTACACAATCTCTCCATCAGAATGTCATCTTAAAACATATATTGGCTTAATTCAAAATAGTTTACAAATACTATAGTGGGATTCTAAATTTGAAGTTTAGGCCAGGGAATATGTCTTTATAAAATCTTGAATTACGTGAATATGAAAGCTATCAACTGTTTCAACAGGAAATAAGCAGTAAAAGGCAGTAGTAAGACGTCGTGCTAAAATAACAGTAAATAATGGATAAACTAAAGTATACAAGAAATTTATAAAAGTATGAAGGAAGTTATTACTTACAAATTCTTGGAGAGCCATGAAAGGAGAGAAACTCAGGGAACAACTTAAAAATACTGGAATGTTAGTAATGTTTAGTTTAAATATTTATATTGTGAGCTTTTGTATAGTAAAAAAACTAACTGAATAACTCGTATTTTTCCCCTTCCATTTCATTACCTCACTAATCAATTTTATAAATAATGTTTCATTTCCATATACTATCATTAAGTGTCCGATAAAATGAGAATTCCCTTTAAAAAACCTGAAGAAAAAATAATTTTCTGGTAAAAAAAAATAGTAGTCCTGAAAGAAAAAACAAATCAAAACTTTATTAAATACTGTGTACAACCAATTTTTTAAACAAATGTGTCAACTGTAGCTTTAACTTAAAGGGACGAATTTTATGCGATTCACTATTAATTATAAATCTGGTTGGTCATTAGCAGCTTTACATCCAACGGGGAACAAATTTAAAATACAAACCAATCATCCATGCTAGCTATTGTTAGTAGATGAGAAAAATACACAATATTAGAATTACAGTTTTCTTCGGCAACTTGAATTCGAAATGTGAGCTCCCCTGTCAAGATGCCCAATGCTTTCAGTATGGGAAAACACACAAATGTTACACGATTGTGCATAAAAGTATTGAATTTTTAGATATTTGCCTATAAAATAGAAATCAAATTAATTATTTAATGACACGTGTGCTCCTTTTATCTCCTTTTATCTTTTGAACTACTTCTTAAAAAATTAAATATTTATGTAATTTTATTAATCCTTATGGGTAGTGCTAGTAATGCAAAGTGTGAAGTGGCCAGAGCTAGCTGACATTTCGGTCAAAACTTGTATAGAAGTTTTGACGTGTAAGAAACTAATTTAATGGAAACTGACCAAGTTTTGAACACACATAAACACCCAATAAGATACAAATATTTTTGAGTTTTGATCTTATTTTGGCCCACAATTTTGTAGCGAGAAATAATAAAATTTTCAAACGTGATAAAAAAAAACTGTCAATCATGCAATTATCGGTCTCACCCACTTTAGTAGACAAATTATTTAAGGCGTCACTCTCATGTTAAATGGGCCTTATGATGACGGGGAGATTGGGATTCGAATCCCAGTCAGGTCTACTGAAGCTGTTTTGTCCCTATATGTTGTCCCCACTCATCTTGAAGGCAATGTGGGTTGATTATCTCTAAAATGCTTCCTTCCTCATACCTACCTTAATAGAGTAATTATTATATACTCGGTCTCTCTGGCATAAACTAGGAGGTACTTTGCCTAAAATATTTTTGTTAGGGGCTATGGTTTGTTACTAATATCCTTGTCAAGTTTCAAACTTTGCTAGCCCTGGCACAAACTACGAGTCGCAATGATTATCTAAACAAGTCTACAATAGTAGAAAAATGCTTAAATAAGGAGCTAATATACTCCAATTTTAACAAAACTCAGTATACAAATAGTATTTTCAGGAAAAATCAAAATCTATTTTTCTTTCTCAGGGCTAGGAACAAGCGTTTAAAAACGTGAAAAAAAACTCAACGTATTTTATCCAACCTTAACCAATATAGGCATTCTAGATACATAGTAAGCCTTTAGTAAATCATAATTATTTTAAAATAATATTGTAACTAAAAAACACGAACGACCTAAGTCTAACCAAAACAAAATTATTTCAAAAAATAGATTTGTTTTATTCAGTTTCAAAAATACACATAAAAAATTGTCCCTTGCTCTAGTTCTTTTGAAAATATACATTTAAGAATTAATAACATACACTCGCTTAGATCAGCACAGAAGATATAAAGGTTTAAATTGTGGTTATACCACACTCGTAAATAGTAGAAATTGGTTTATTATATTCCAAATTATTCATGCAGTTGTATTTTTGATAAAAATACATTTGATCCTTATGATGATACAGATTTCCAGTAGTACAATGTATCAATTTTATCCTAAAGCCTACAAGGTGAAATATTTCATTAGATTATCTAGAAAACAAGACAATATTAATTGAAATAACCCTCTCAGTTACAAATGTAAAAACCCTTGCAAATTTATTTTTAAGGTGTTAACACCCCACCTGGAGTTATTATAATGAACCCGATTGTACTGAGAATGTTTTTTCCTAAATAGTTTCCCATTCTCCACTAACAATTCCCTTAAATTCAACCTTCCTCACCCTTAACCCATTAGCATAATTAGTACAAAGCATATAACCCGGATGAGTACTAAGATACGGTGCTAAAAAAACTATTGTCATTGTTCCCTGATTGTAGAGATGTCTAATTTATAGGTCATTTTTACATACTTTAATTAATCTTTTGGTGTTTTTTAAACGGTTAGGTTGAATATTAATAAGTTTTGTAAACGGAATAACTAAACATTTTATTATTCTTCATACAACTGTTGGAATGAGAAGATAATAAATATAAATTTCAAATGAATCTATACCTTCTCTACTTACGTGGTTGGAAGAGCCATCTTCCTAGTGAGCCGTTGCTACTAAACTGAAATGGTGACATCAGTGGAAGTGGTAGCTAGGGTTTGTAAATCAAGATCAATTGTTTAGCAAAATGCAAGTGTAATTATTGTGGTTTTGCGTTGCAAACATTTTAGTTTCCGCTTGTCAATTGGGTGTTTGATTTAGTCTCGTGCTAATTAATTTTTCATTGGCTTTTTGGTCTTTTTTTTTTTTTTTTAATTTAAATTAATTTTTGGGCATTTTTAAGGTGATTCTATAGGGTATTTCATAGTCTTTTTGGGTCATCAAAATCCGGGTCGCGCTAATTATGTAATCTTTTTTCAAATTAGTGCGTTGAATACAGCGGTTGTTTAATTTTTTATCAGTAAGATATATCCAATTCACCCAGCTGGGATTAGAAGTTCAAGCTCACTTAGGAACAGCCCAATTTGTTGCGCCTTAAACTACTCGACCATCCATGTAGACTACCCTTGTAACTAAATACTTGTTTTAATAACACAATGGAGTGGAGGCAAAGTTCCAAAGGAAATGTACCAGTATCTGCTTGGAGAGAGGGTGATACATATTTACAAATAAAACTATCCATAGTGCGCTGGGATTTGAACCTTGATCTCTTCGTAACCGAAAATATAGTCAAAGTAAGNGTTTAATTTTTTATCAGTAAGATATATCCAATTCACCCAGCTGGGATTAGAAGTTCAAGCTCACTTAGGAACAGCCCAATTTGTTGCGCCTTAAACTACTCGACCATCCATGTAGACTACCCTTGTAACTAAATACTTGTTTTAATAACACAATGGAGTGGAGGCAAAGTTCCAAAGGAAATGTACCAGTATCTGCTTGGAGAGAGGGTGATACATATTTACAAATAAAACTATCCATAGTGCGCTGGGATTTGAACCTTGATCTCTTCGTAACCGAAAATATAGTCAAAGTAAGTCTAAGATTCTAGGCCACGTGACGTCCTGTGTGGGAATTCTACAATTAGGTCTAATGATGTAATGAGTTACATGTAATATCAATGGGTCAACACTCACCAACCCGGGGACCCGCTCTCAGAAGACCAACACACGGCACAAACACTCTCACCGACCTCCGCTCTCCAAAGAAATAGCGAACAGACTGAGCGGCACGCCCAAGCCGACCCACAGCAAGGATCAAACACGTGTCCAGCCAGCCGAAGAAAGAAGAGAGTTCCGTATTTGGCCATGCGTAGCGTCTGGGCGCGTCTACATTGTTCTCGGATCATCTCCCTCCTCGATTGTTATGTTCTCCTGCCTTCCTATTCCTTCGATCATTCTTCCCCTCTGGGTATTATTTCTTGTATATATACGGCTACGCCGGGAACATGAGGTCACTGACTATTCCACCGACTTGTGAATAAGAGGTGAGAACGGCGGCCTAGGTCTTGGAGATTATTGTCATTCATATCTAGATTCCTGTTTCGGTGTCATGGGGGGCACTCTAGTCAATATTATCTTTTTGGATCTTAATACTTTATTATTTTGTTAGTTGAACTTGCAATGCTATGCGCTTACCGCGGCATGTAGGGAGACCGTTGCCCTTCGTCATCCGCCTAAATTTTGGGTCTGAGACCAAACCTTATATTGATAGCTATTTATGTAAATACTAGTTTATGGTCAGAGCACCCAGAGTTTGTCCGTGCGTCCCGGGTTCGAAACCCGTCTTGTGATTCAATCATTAGTTTAGCTGTATTTGAACTCGGCTTAATTTATCGGATCAAATACTGAAAGTTGTTATGTTACTTAGTTTACTTTTACATTTGGGGCTTAGTGGATTAAAGTGACGCCAAGTTAGTCACGAGCGTCTTTAAATATTTAATGTTTAAACTAGGCTTGGTAACTATTGCGCGGGAGTTACGGTTATGCCTTACGTCTTGTTCTGGGAACAATACCAGTAGGCTAAGCAGCCAAGGAGCAAAGGTCCATAACGTTGTGATCCCGAACTGTACATTGTTGATAGATTTCAAGCCCGACACATTTAGTGTTGTTTGTTACCTGTCCTGAGGAGGTTTCAAGATTGTTTACTTATGTTATTTAATTGACTCCGATGGTTAACGGAGAGGTGCGCATCACGCACAGTTTTGTGCCTTCTCAAGTATTGTACTATTATTGTTTTTTTTACAATAAAATATGTATTGTTCAACCAGGTAACATTCTTGCCTGATTCTCAGTCTTCCTCACCCTATATATATTAAGGGGAAATAATTTTTATCAATTAGCTATAATAACCTCACTGCCAAAACAAAGTAATGACATTATAGTGTGTTCAAAAATAATATTTTAACTTGCCTTATTTTTTAAATATCCTAAAGTAGTATTTTAATTTACCTTCTCTTTAAATATTCTAAAATAATTTTACGCCGCATCTTTCGCGGTGCACTTAAACGAAGTTGGCTTTTGTTTACCATTCTTTCAATAAAAAGTAATTTAACTTCACGTTTGTGATGTTCTTGTGGATAGCCCGAACATGTGCTAAGACATGGTGCATAGAAGAAATTTAATAATTTAAATAAATACTTTGAAAAACACTTTACAGTAATGATAACAATTTTAATTCAAAATGTACCGGTGGTTCAGATTGAACCCCAACCACACTCGGGCAGCTACATTGATTCCTATGTTTGATTTAAAACATTTGAAACACAATTTTAAAGATTCAAAATGTTGGAAGAAATGATTTCTATCTTCTTCTCTTTGAAAACGATCGTGGCAACGCTGCATATGAAAGACCGTGGACAGTTGCCAGCAGGTACACATAGTTCCTTGTTTGACAACAAACAGCGTTACACTACGGCTACCAAACTGTTTAAAATTTTAATTCTTAAAATAATGTTTTAAAGCTCAGTATTAAACTAATAAATTATAAAAAAAAATAGCTAAAATTAGGAGAAAAATATTATCTAGCCCTGTGATTTCTTTTTTTTCCAACATTAATACTTACATCCATATTAATCTAGCTAAAGTAATTATTCATTTTAAAAGAATATAAAATAATAGAAAAATAAATAAAAATTCTAATCCAAGAAAATTGAAGTAAAAATAGTTCTGCTTTATATAGTAAAATTCAATTTTGAATAGATCACTTAATGAAGTCATTATAAGCAAAATAGTGTGAGGCTGAAAATGTTATAGTTTTCATTGTATAATTTAATTAGTATGATTAGTAAATGTTTTACGGTCTTCTTTCTAGATCATATAAATATCTTTTCATTGCTGAAAATCGATTTCAAATCCATAGAACAGTTTTGTTACAATCTTTTATTTAGTATTACCATGTTTTGATGGGTTAACAAGTGTTGACCGGCTTCTTAAACTGATTATTTAACATATGTCATATGTTAATATATTAATCTTGAGTTAATAAACAATAATTTTGAAATTTGTATAGATAAAAGTAAACTTGTTTTATAATCTTATATAATTTTTTTTTGAGAGGTCAGATCAACTATATTTTTATGAAGAAATACAAAGTATATTTCTAAAAGGTGTGTTGTGCCATTTTGCAATTTAAATTAGTTGTAAGCAGTTTGAGTTTACATTGGCAGCTTCCAGGAAGTAAACTAACATTGATCCTTATCTTTAAAAAAAATTAAAAAATAAAGATGTTTTCTTGACAGGTACTGTGCCCTATGAAATATGTTATAGTTTAATATATATTTTAAAAATAATAAATAAATATTAAATGTAATTGTAAAAATACCCGATTATGAGTCTTCTCAGAGCCTTACTGTTAATAATGTTGGTATGTCAAAAGTTATATTTTAAAATAAAATTAAACAGGTTTGATCTTATTTAAGACTTGAAATGGTAGCTTACACTAATTAAAGTTATTAGCATGCTAAAGCATATTAATTTTTTATAGGCTAAAAAAGTTAAATCCTATTATGACAAATAAATAAGTAATGTGTTTATGCAACTGATCTAATTGATCAAAATAAATAAAAATAAACAATGTGTTTATGCAACTGATCAATTGATCAAAATAAATAAATCTTAATTGTTTGCAAATAATAGACTTGAGATTATTCTAAGCTAAATTAAAGATCATTGAAATTATGAAAAGGGTAAACATTGATGTTCAACTCACATGATAGTGAGGTAGATACACCAAAATAATCAGTCATCGAGAATAATAAATTAAATATGGGAATGAATGTGCTCACAATATACACATGTTACGATAGATTATCGTCGAATCTTCGAAAATAAGGTGTTAGGGACAAATAGTAGAAGGAGCAAAGCGGAAGTCGTCTTTTCCAAAATATATGGCTATTATCTTATAAATCACTAAGTAAATAATGAAGTTAATAGTTCATTAAGAACTGTATATGATATAACTAAAATAAATAAATAAATTAGAATTAATTTTCTTTTGCAAACAATTTAACACCTTAAAATATTAATATTAATGTTTTTAAAAAAAAGTAAATATTTCTTTACAATGATTAAACAATTGCTGAGGTTTTGTATTTTGGCCTATAAAACCAATAAATAATTGAATGGATTCAAATTGATTCAATAAAAATTCAATTAAATAATTATAAAAATATTATAACAATGAAATGACTTGATGAATAGATAGTAAAATTTGTTTCAAAGTAATTAATATCTTTGACATCTCATATGGAAATTTAATTTGAATATTATTATGAGCACAGGATCTAGGAAGAAATAGAAACTTATAAGCAAGGAAGGTGGCACAAGTTACTAATAAAATAAATATGAATTGGTAATTGAACAATTTTATTTAAGAGAGAAAGCAAACATGTATTTGTGACAGGATACTGACCACCTAGTATAATAGTGTATTTTACCATAGTTTGAATTAGCATAGTGAAAAATCAATATTTGATTAAATATAGGGCAGTATTAGTTTCCTATCTAATGTGTAATATCAACTCCATTGTGACAATCATGTTTAAAAAAATAATAATTATTGCAAAAAGTAATGGAAATTGAGCAAGAAGCAATGTTTACGATATATCTTATAGGTTCATAGTTATAAGAGAAACTTGTTTCTTTCATTTGTTTTTCCTTCTTTTTGTCTGTGTCACAGCAGCTCAGTGCCAGAACCTTGACCAATCTTGACTCATCTGTCTTCACTCCTAAATTTTGTTTGTAATTTTCTTTTATAAATGTATTATTACATTTTAATTATTATGTATGTAGTTATTGTCAGATATAACATAGGTTCCTATCTTTACACCAATTAGTGGAGTGCTATAATGATTATATTTTACCCATCTCTTTTGATCAATTAATTAAAATTATACGATCTATCAAACGTAATACTATTGGATGTTTATTTAATCTGCATTACATTTTGCAGTAAATATACACATTGTGCAACACAATTCTGTCTCTCTCTATCACCTACCAAAACAATATCTTCTGGAAAGAGGAGGAGGATGAGATGAGAGACGAATGTATCCCGTTACTAAAATATTCTAAAAGAAAGAGCTTCATAAACAACCATGTTGGAAAATGAAGATGAGTACACTCCCATAATATTCACCAAGAAGTTAGGACCTGTTTTGTCAAGATAAAAAATATTTAGTTACTAGCCACCAAATCTGAGTTGGGACTGTAATTATTTCGCATTGGTCACTAGATTTGATCAATCTTGATCCAATCACATTTTAACCATCCCTGTTCCCTAAGAAGTGAAATAATGATGGATGTGATATCTTATCGCGAATTTGCCCTTTTCAACAGCAATAATATTAAATAAATTAGTCATTGAATTTACCTAAGGGATTTCAATTATAGCCTGACAACAAATCACATCAATCTAATCAGTATAATATCAAAAGTCATGAATAGTAGGCCAGTACCAGCAATGTGAAGAGTAACATTACAAAATTGTTGCTCCGTGGGACGTAAACTGAACCAAAACACTACAAAATGGCTACCAAAGTATAAGCACTAAAAATAATACACAGGTATCATATGTCATCTTTTGTTTAGATTTTGTTTCCTAAATGTATATTGCCTGAAGTTTAGAGATTGATTTTTTTTAAATCTACATACAGCTACATTTTACTATCTACCCATGGCAGATTTTTTTCTTTTCATTTTTAATGTTTAGTTAATTCATCGAATTTATAAGTTAATGAATATATTCTAGTTTGTAGGCGGGCTGAGCAAAGAGTCACAAAAATTTATGATAACACAATCGGTTTTGTATTCTGGTGGGGTTGTGAGTAAGAAGAGCTCTTCCAAAACAATTAAGTTATGGTCTCGATTTCAACAGTCTTACAAACATTGCAGAAAATTAAACTCCATTGGAACCTCTTCCTCCTCATCCTGGATAATCCATTGCACTCTTCCTTTAGTCATTGAATCGTTTAAAAGATTGATATATTAACATAAAAAACCTTAAAGGCCAATCAGACAATAATGCTGCAAACCTGTCTGGTAAATACAACAGACTACAAGCAAGGTTAAAAAAACATGTTTCAAAAAATCTATGTATGTACCATGTGCTAATCATAGCATAAATTAATTTTAAATTGTGCTACAGAATCATGTCCGCGAGCATTACATTATTTGACTTTATTAAGAATGAGTATGTATATTTCTCTTTGTTCACTCATCCATGGAATATTCTCATAAATAGTTTGACAGACACTCAATACAAACATATAGGTGACATGGCAGTCTAGAGGTAAGGTGTCGGACTTCGGACTTCTGTGTTGGGGGCCCGGGGTTCAATCCTCAGTCCCGGCACAGATTTATCTGATTGCCAAACCCTTCCTTTACCTCTGACAAGACGTGTATTAATCACAACTTGTGATGTGTAGAATGCCAGGCCTCTACCGTGGTTCGGATCTCACGTTAAACTGTAGGTCCTCCATTTCTTCTCACAATCACGCTACCATTACACATTAGTGTAAGTGCGTATAACCCGAATGGGTAGTAAGACGCGGCGCTAATAATAATACATATAAAAAGAATAAGCAACACCTGCTGGGCAGCAAAAACTCATACAGTTTCAGCTTTAAGGTCGAATTGCAAAAACATTAAGAAAACATTAATTCACATTGGTACGAACAACAACGAAAAACTAATTTATATGCAGAAAAACTAAGACTAGTTTAATGAATATGAAATATCTCTATTAAACAGTGTTATGGGACAAACTGTTACAACGAATAAATAGTGCAAGTAAATCATTAAAAGACATAATATTCAGTTTACTAGAAGGTACAAACATTATTAAAGTTTGTTCAGTATTCTTTATAAATGTGATAAATAAATTTGGAGATATTGGGAACAATGCAAATTTACTTACAGAATATCGAAACTACAAATTGAGTAGAATAAATAGATCTAACTGCATTTTGGAGAAACATAGATCAATAACACATTTTATTGTGAAACAATCTTAAATACAGAAGGCCCATGGCTTCTTTGGTGCTGACTGACAGCTCACAGCTGACTTCTGACAGTCAATATTTAGGTATATACCTAAATTTTGACTGTCAAAAGTGACAGCTGCTAAACACATGTTTTTGCAGATCATTTGGTTCAGTGTAGGGATACGTAATTTGGTCTGGTAACTTTTTAAAGCTGTCAGCTGTGGGGTATCGCTCAGCACCAAAGAAGCCATGGGGCTACTGTAGTAAACATACACAGTGTTTGTGATATACTAATATCTAAATATCTATGAGAAGCACTGTTTACAACGCTCTGAAGGATTTAAAAGTATCATTGAATTATAAAATTGTTGTTGAAATAAATAAATGTTTGAAAAGATTAATGACAAAATATGAAAAAAGATATGTACATAAAATATTTTACAGATGAACTTATTCATTTTATTAAATACACTCAAGAAGAAAATGTCTGTAATCCTGTTGATATGTATAAGATTTTAGTTACACCAGACTTAAATCTACATTTCCTAATGTAAAAACTATTTAAAAATAAATTCTATCAATACCTGTATATGGTGCTAGTGGTGAACGTTTATTTTTTTACTTAAATGTGCTAAAATTATGTACAGAATTAAATAATTTGCATTAAAACCATTTGTGATAGGTTTGTGATAAATGACTAGCTTTATTTATGCTTTATAAAACAGGTCTAGTCAATGCCAAGCTTAGTGATTTCGCACCTAAAAAATGGATAGAGTTTTCTTTTGAGATATTTGAGGACTTTAGTGTGTTCATATGTATTAGGAACCAGTATTATTATACATGTTTATACTTTCACACAGATATAGTTCCAATCTTAATAAAATTTAAATCATCACACAATAATAACTACCATATTGATTTAAAGTTATATACACACTAATAAGAAGATTTTCTTTAACGGATTCAGTAAAAGAAAAGAAAGTTTTACTTGACATGTGACTTTAGGTTGGGGCCTTACTGGCTCTTGGTCAAATGGTTGTTGAAATCAATAAATGTGTGAAAAGAAGATGACAAAATATGTAGAAGAGATATACATAAGTTATTTTAAAGATGACGTTATTCCTTTTATTAAATGTGCTCAGAAAAAAATGTATGTAACCTATTGATATGTATAAGGTATTAGTTACAACAGACTGCAATCTACATTTCCTAATCTAGAAACTTAAAAAATATTCTAATAATAGCTGTATGTAATGCTAGTTGTGAAAGCTTATTCCCTATCATTAAACAGGCTAAATTATTTATGCAATTAAGTCAATTGTATTAACACCATTTTAACATGTTTTTGATAAATGACTATAGCTTTATTTATAATTAATAAAATGGGTCTATTCAATGCTAAACTCATTACCTCTTTAAGAGTGTTTTGCTCTTTCTGTGACCACAGTATAAATTCTTATTCTAACATATTTAGATAAGCTTAAGTGTTTCAACTTTCCCACATGTAGAGAATTTTTCCTTCACTTATGATTTTGTTACCGTTAAGTGCTAAATTAATGTTATGGTGTTAGGTTTACAGTATGCTACTGGTAATGGCTAACAGTAATTTTTTTAATAGAGCTAAGAAACATAATTAAAAAACTTACACCATAACACTTATTTGCTTTTAAAATAGTCTGTTTTATTCCGACATCCTTACCTATATACTTTATTTTTTGAAGGAAATATATCGAAATTTCAAAACTCCAATCCAGTACATAGACCCCCTTAAATATCAACACCTATTTCTATATTTTTTTTACCCCGAATCTGGTGTAATTTGGGTTTGCTTAATTATTATCTGTTTTGTGTGATATCACAGAAATGAATATGTAAATAAGAAAACAAGACATTCATGTTACTGAGATTATTTTTTTTATCACAATCGTTATATTTTGTTGCCGGTTTTATTGGTTTAGTAAAAATACCCTGATTTGTGTTTACATATAAGTATTACCACATACCTTGTTATCTATAAAAATATTAAATACCCAAAAATTAATCTCTTTTCAGGTACGCAAACTGAAGGAAACGTGATGAAGCTTGATCTTAATTTGGAAAACCTTACAGCAGGTAATATTGTTTTTAATATAACATAGTTTAGGCTGAGATTATAATGAAAT
>CABFOV010010416.1:0-16292 GCA_902141375.1 Timema poppense
GCTTCATTATCTTGTTAGATGTCAAGGCCTTCAGTTTGTGAATAAATCTGTATTTCTTAACAACTGACCCAGCTATTTTTGACACATATTCCCGTTTCTTTTTTCTGTTTTATTCTTTTACAAAACTCTCCTATATTTACTTCTCCATTACTGCTCCAAATAGTAATTTAAGTCTTACTATAGGTGATACCTTTTGCCCAACGAGTAAGCTTTTAACAAGTTTTCTTTGAGTTTTATCCTTCTCTGTAACAGTTTTATTTTTTGTTATATGCAGCTGCTGTCGATATCTGGCCATTGTCTTCCCCGTTATATTCAATCTATTCTGTAACTCTGTAACCTCTTTATAGTTGTCTTCCATCGTTTCTTATTCTTTCTTATTCGTATTTGCCCACTATCCTTCCGTTTGTAATCTTTACTGGTGTTACCTTCTTCATCTTTCATTTGGATATCAAGCAGCACAGAAACTGGGCTAGGTGGTGATGAATAATTAGCAACCAAATTTTCAACCAACTAATTTCGTGAGTTTACATTGGCTCGAATTTTTCTAGTTTTGACTCTCCACCTTTTCCTTAGTATACCCTCTTTCACGATTAGTCATAATGGTAATTGCTGTTTTTATTTTTCCTTCTTCCACGCGCTTTTTATTTTTTTAACGTTCTTTCCTTTTTATTTCTTCATAGAGATGTGGATTAGATTTAATTTTCTCTCTGTGTTTTCGCATTCGTTCTTTTGCACTTATCTGAGAGCTACTTTTTACCATTTTAATCTCAAACTAACGAGGTCAGTGTTACTAGTTTGAATTTGAAAACATAGGCAATAATGTTAAGACTACCCAACCATTTCACCTTCTAGCTGCAAAAATAAATAAAAAAAAATACTTTACCTTAGCCCGACTTAACATAATATAGGAAATGTGAAAATAACATCTTCAGCAAAAACAACAAAATGCGTATATATAAATGTATATATATACTTATTATAAATTTTATTCCAAATTTTTTATCATAAAACTCTCTTTTAGTATTTTGATGGGGGTTTATTTATTTAATATAGGCCTAGTGACAAATAAATCATTTTAAGCTTAGTAACATAAACATATCATATGCTTATGATTCATATAAATAGCATAGTGGCATCCATGTTTAGTAGTTTTATAATTTAATGGCCTAACTTCATATACATTTAAAAATAAAACTTTTTGTATAGGCCTAAATGGTTCTTTTATCCAAAAGAAAAATAATATATTTACCTGCTTTTGTAAATGCTTTTAGAAATCAAACTATGGTATCTATATTAAAAGTTGCAAACACATGTAGGCCTATAGTTTAGTTAAATTAGCCTTTAAGTAGAAAGGGCTTAGATTAATTCAGGCTTACATTTATTCTGCAGGCACAACTTTAACATAATTAGAAAAAGTGTATCCTCCGTTATTTTACTTGTCTACTCCGTTACGTCTAGTTTGTAACGAAGGACACATTTTCACAATTTGTAAAATACCATTTAGAATTTCATTGTCCTCATAATGAGTTAAATAAAATATCTCTGTCCTAATAGCCATGGCAAGTAATCTTCGACTGCAGCGCTCTTGAGCGATCTGTCAAACCTTTGCAATCAACTTCCTGATTAAAGCTGAGTAATGCATTTTTTTTTATCTTGGGATCTTCCTCGATCGAAAGTCACTAAAGTAATTTTGTGTGACAGGTAAAGCCCAGTTTCAGTTTGTTCAAGTTCGTCTGCTACTACTACTACAAATAGCATCTACCGGTGTTTTATATTTGCTATTTTTGCATTGTAAGTATATCTGTGATAGTCCGTTTGTTGCTATCTTTAAATGGAGAAACCTTTAAAAAGTAAAACTAACTTTTGGCATGATCTAATTATTACTTAATTTGTTTGAATCGAAATGTTTCAGGAATCCAGACCTATATCCACTTGGATTCCAAAAGAAGTACCGATAGGTTACCATGTAAGTTATGACAATCAATACAAACATTTTGGACTTTGGATTATTGAATCTAAATCATGTTTCAATAAAGCTATATACTTTTTGTAAATTAGTTTTAAAATATTTTATTCCAAAATGTAGCCTATTATTTTAACGTCACCATTTACTCATAGCTTATATCTCTCCATTATCACGAACTTACAGGAGCATGTAACAAATTAATATTTGTGAATATAATGCCTCCCTTTCATTAATATCTCTTAAGAACTCCATGGTATAAATATAAAAGAAGATAATTAAAAGGCATTAGTTCATAGCACCTAAATAGGCCTATAGTTTGTTGTTCTATTAGTATTATTTATACTGTTATTACTATGCAGAGGTGTTGTTTCCCTATGACGACTGCGATGGTAAAGCCACTGCTGCTCTTGAATACTGTCGACTGTTTTCCATGCACAGAATTCTGGATCATAGCGTGTTTTCTGGAACTCTGTGCATAGTAAACTGTCAACAGTATTCAACAGTAGGAGAACAGCCCTTACATCAACGTAACAACAGCACATTGGGGCTTCACACTGCACATACTTGAGACAGTGATGGAGTATGGTGGGAAACAAGAACAATATTGTATGCCAAATTATAAATATATTACATTTTGAGAAACCTCTCAAAATAGGACTCATGTTCACTTAAACTTTTTTCATAGAATTATCAATACTATCATCTCCCAGATTATTGACCTTTCCTCCTGGGACACTCTATTTTATTAATTATGTTCTAAATAGGTTTTGTCCAAGTATATGTTTTTTGCCATGGTTTTAGACTAGTAAATTGCAAATGTCAATAACACACCCAAAATGTTGAAATGTTAATAACTGGTGCACAAACAAAGACAAACAAGACTTTAAAAAAAATGTTTTAGTAATTTGATGTAGTGACACAAATTTAAGCTATCTTTTTTTCATAGGCTTATTAAGTATGATAGTTTTTAGATAGTTGTCTAGTGAATGTTTTGATGAAGTATCATCGCAGGGCTGTCATAGACTGGTGCTTATATCCTACTATTCTATTTTCCATATTTTAAATTATGTGATAATGATGATGCTGGATGATTATAAAAAAATTGCAAACAGGTTAAATTGTAACAACACAAATTAAATAATTTGTATACAATTGTGAAGGTATTATTCCCATCAAACTTTTTTTTACATCTATTATTGTTTACAAGCCTGTGGCCTGGGTCAGTTTCCTATTCATACCATATATTGTCCACTACAGGCTGGCTAGGCCTGTCGTATACCTTGTAATCTAACTTAAGACTAGGACAGGCACAACATCCAGTCCCCAGCCCTTAATTCATGACCGTGGAAGAATAAAACCACATTTCACCAGTGATAAATTTTTCAGCCATGCCAGGAATCGAACCCGGGACTTTTAGCTCACTAGACAGACACGCTATCGACTGATCTAAGGTGTCAGATCCCATCAAAATTAATTTCTTGTATATTATAAAACAGTAAGTTAATTGCATGGCATTTAGGATATTTTTCAATTTGTATAATAAATGTACACACAGGGCCATATGCAAGATCTTAACTAGGTGAGTGCATTGTTGACACTAGTGTGGGTTTGCTTGCATCATAGGCTAAAAGGTGGAGCGATAGTGGGATCAGGATCACACTATCGCTCCACTAAGCATTCACTAACGTTCTTGCATACCGCCCTTTGTACATATAAGACTGTATAAGGCTACCACGTTATTATTTAAAGCTAGTAGTTCAGTATTCCCATAATATTATTAATAAACAGTTTGCAGATTTTTCAATAAAGTATTAGAATATGTCGTTATATTATCTAATAAAACTCAAGCGTGTGCAGGGTTTGGTTGGTGGGGGTGCTAGATGGAGGACGAAGGGGTTGGATCAACCCAACCACCATACCCCCAAGAAATCTGTTTGAATTGTTTTTAACAATTACAATATATTAA
This sequence comes from Timema poppense, assembly GCA_902141375.1. Classification (NCBI taxonomy): domain Eukaryota; kingdom Metazoa; phylum Arthropoda; class Insecta; order Phasmatodea; family Timematidae; genus Timema; species Timema poppense. Next base: position 3,933 of record CABFOV010010416.1, read on the forward strand.
AACAAGATAGAATATTCTTTGAAACACAAGCATTATAAGCTGCAATGCTGTCTGTTGGCTGACATAGTCAAATTTCCGGTGTCCGTAAAAATGAATCAACTATGGCTTCAAAATAAAAACTTAAATAATATCATAGCAATATATGGTAAATATATAATTTTAATTTTATACATTTTTTATTTTTTATGGCCAATATCTATAATTTGGATTAACAAATTTATTCACACAATGTCAAAGAAGCTTCCCATGAAGTAGTTCTGTATCTAAGAATCTTACTGCAATCAATTATTTATTACTAATTAATATAATTTAGCCATTTCTGAAAGTGTCTTGAGACAGTATAAAAATAGAGGTGTCGAAGTTGAAGGCTTGGTTAGCAACTCCACAGCCCTGGATGTTGGTACAAGTGTATGACCCTCTGGAACATTCACTTGCAGTATTATATCATCCTGACATAATGACTGAACAAGAGAATAAATAAGCACATTCTTTGAATTATATTAAAAAACTGGACCAATAGAGCCCGGGGAATATCCAAAGGGGATATAAATAGGTACATAATGCTCCTAACAAGAAGGCTACATAAGCTCTTGTTTAATTTCTGGATATTAATCTGTATACATCCTCTCGCTCAATCTCTGATTCTCTCACGTCTGACACCTTAGTTCAATTGGTAGCCTGTCTTTTTACTAAGCTAAAAGTCCCAGGTTTGATTACCAGCATGGCCGAGCAATTTATTATTGGGGGAATATGAGGTTCATTTTTCACAGTGATGAATTAACTGTTGAGGGGCCGTGTTTCGTGTCTGTTCTAAATTTAAGTTAGTCTGTAAGTCGTGTGCTGATATAATCATTTGGTTCGGAAAGTGCTCGTTAAACACCTCAAATAGGGACTGAATGAAAGAAAAAATATCTCTCATACTTTCTTTTCATCTGATTCTGTGTTTCCCCCTTCACTCTCTCTTCCTCACGCCTACTCCCTCTTCTCTCTCTCATCCTTTCTTTACCTCTACCTTTTCCTTTCTCACTTTATTTACTCACTCGTCTTTCTTCTATTTTACTTACTACCTTTTATCTCAATTTTTATCTCTTTAAATTTATCCTTTCTTTATTTAAATATATTCTTTCCCTCTAAACATTTCTTCAAGTGTTTTCTGAATTTTTTCTTTCTCACACTTTCTTCTGTGTTCTATATCCCTTTCACTTTCTATTATATCCCTCTCACATTATTTTTCATCTCTTTCACACACACAAATTCACTCTTATCAATGAAAACTCACTTTCACACACACACAAATTCACTCGTATCAATGAAAACTCACTTTCATGCACAGACACTCACTCTCCCACTTTACAAATCAACAAGTTATGGGACATTGTTTGTTCGTGTGATACAAGGATTCAAGCTATGTTTCACCAGTCTTGTGATTATAATTGCCACTAGAGGTCAGGGTGTCAGTGGAATGGTATCGAACACCCTCTGCTCCCTTCATGTATCACGCTCTTCGCCACACACACGACTCATTCTCGGATCACAACGGTATTGTTGCAAATAGGTCCAGTGTGTTCTTGTCCCAATCTTAAGTTCTGAGTCCTAATTAATTAATTTAGCACCGCGTATTAATACCCGTTCGGGTTATACACTTAAGTATAGCTACACTAATGGATTAGGAATTGGGAAGGTTGAATTTAGAGGAAGTGAACCCGCATTTGCGTGGAAGAAGAGTGGAACACCATCGGGTGAGGGGGGGACAGTTTACCCGACCGAAATTCGAACCTCGGTCTCCCCGTTCTCGATGGTCTAGCTCAACACGACCGGCGCATTAGCCAACTACGCCACCGAGGCAGGCCAGATTTAAGGCCTCACCTTTTTTCTGTTTTCTGGGACATGTGCTTTCCAAAATTTAAGCCCACCTTTCTTCCAACTTTGATACAAAATGGAGTATGAGCAGTGACAAGAACTAAAGAGAACTTTCTGCATTATCAGAGTTAATTTGTTGTATTATCTTCTTTCTCTTGTTTATTCAAAGGTGGCTCGGTTCACCGTTCATATATTTTTGGAATCATTACAACCATACCCATAAGTTATTAATTAGAGTAATGAAACTATATTATAAATTATTTCTGACATTCTTACTTTAAAATACTATAAATGAACAAACAAAATTAAGGGCATTATAAAGAAAAATCCGCTATTCAGAGGTTCAGGGAGATTTCAATGTATCTACTAAATGTATCTATGAAAGTTGTTTAACTTTAGACAATTTGGTTTACTTGTGGATGTGAATTATTCAAATACCTACTAACGTTTACTGGTAAAAGATGTTTGCAAACCCACTTATATTATTTTCATAAGTATAAATAAATATAATTGATTATTGGCCACCAAGGTTCTTAAATCCTGTAAGAACTTTTCCCTCTCAAGTATCATTATATTTACTGTTAATTCCATGTTCCTGTCAACAATACTGAACATTACTGCCCATTATTGTGAAATACTATTAAATCTAGTTTTAACTTCTGCTTGGATGGAAAATGAAGTAAGTAACAAACAGTGCTGTAAATTCCAAGCGAAGCTAAAGAATTAGTCTGGACAGTTGTATTCCCCCTTTTTTCAATATTTATAATAATACCAGCTTTCTTGCCACTATATATTTCACATTACTTGATGAATGTATTCATTTTAGTATCTAGTTTATATCTGCAAACATAAATTAACATTATCTAAAATCTAAAAACTCTTTGCCACTATTATAGCTTCTTTCTTGTTTATCATTATCAAAATTAATAATACAAATAATAATATAAAATATATAATATAATATAATACAAATAATATAAAAATTTCACTAAATTAAATTGTCATATAAATTATTCAGAAAAAAAGGTAGCTTAATAAATGTGTAAAATTGATATTTTCCAATGAGGTAATGCTCTTCGGATCATATATATATATGTAAGCTTTAAATAATAATAAAACTGTTTTTAATTGTAGGTTTCGAGACAGGAATAGTAATCATGATCGAAGAGGTGGTTTTCGCAATGAAAGAAGAGGAAGAATTAACGGGGGTGGTAATGACACCAGGGGGGGCTATGGTGGTGGAGGACCAAGTTTAAAAGGGAAGCAACCAGGAGGACATTTACGTAGACCAAGATGGGACTTTGGCACTCTTCAACCATTTTCTAAAAACTTTTATGTGCCTCATCCCAACATCATCAATAGGTAATTTTATCAACAAAGTTAAATTATTTAATTGGTCATGTTATAGTTCATCAACAAAGCTGAAACTAGTTGGTAAAGAGTAGTTTCTTGAATGAAATCACTGGGGTAGCTTGGGTGTATTAGGTTGTGTGTAAACATTCTTGCACATGCGCACATGAGCCCAACATTAACGCACACAGTGGCTAGTAATGTACATTTTTAAATACATATTTGAGACTATTCTTAACATATTTTAATTTGAGACAATATTTTAGAATTTTTTCATCAAGTTAAAGTTATGCCAACATTGTTGTATGGATGTGAAGCGTGGGTTTGTCAGGAGAGACACAAGAGCAAGGAGAATGTGGTTGGATTGAGATATATAAGAAATGTGTGTGGAAAAGCTCATATGGACAGTCAGTAATGATTTGGTGCTGAGGGAATGAGGTTTGAAAGGGAATCCAGTAGGTCTATGTGAAGGAAGCCTCTTACGTTGGTTTGGGCATGTTGAGAGGCTGAGTGTGGATCGAGTGACGAAGCAAATACATGAAGGTAGAGTGTTTGGATCAAAAGGAAGGGGTAGGCCATGTAAGACATAGCTAAATGTTGTAGATGAATGTGTGATAGAAACAAACATTAAGAGTCTTAAGAATAAATGACTGTGTATGACTCAGTGTATGGATGTTGTTGAAGTAAGGAGTATGCAAGGGTAGGGAAGTGTGGGGAAAGTTAGTGAGGATGGATTAAGTATGGAGTTTTTTTTAGCCTCATGCACAGCTTCTTGCCTACCCTGTAAGGGAACGGCTTGATTAGGTATGTATGTATATTATGTCAAAATTATACTTAAAACCTAAACACTATCATGTTTCACATAATTTATATTGGTATTTTGGTTATATAAACTTTGTTAAAATAGTAATCTTGGCAAGATCCTCATAAGGTAAACATTATTTTACCTTCCATACATTAACCTCTTCTAGCCATAGACCTCATTTACAATCATGAAAGCTGTATTCATTTGTTTTTATTTTCAAATGATAATTTTACTGTTTTTTTTAGCATAATTTAACATGTCTAATCTGCAATTTAACCCAGCCTTAAGCTAATGGGCAAGGTCATTTGCTTTGAAAATTGATCTGATTGCAATCAACTACAGTGGAAGTCTTCTCAGTTAAAGTATATTCTCTTACGTTGTTAAGCACAGCAAAATAATGTAACCAATCACTATGGTTGTAACATCTCTGATACAAATGTCACCATTTTGTTGTTAGAGAGCAGGGGTGGCCAACCCACGGCACGTGGAAGCATTTTAAGTGGCACTCCTAAATTCACCAAATATAACAATAACAAATTTTATGAACAAATAAATCACCTAATAGGGCCAGGTAAATAAGTTTCTAAAAATGTTAGTTCTACTAAGTTGGCCGTCTTTGTTGTATTGTTTCCCGCTACTGAAGCTTTCTCTTCCCTTTCCACTACAACCCCAACCCCTTCTCCCCCTCTCGTGTCACCACGACTAGTCCAGCAGTCAAGGACACATTCCTCAGTTTGCACAAATCACATTTTTCTACTCAGTTTGTTGTTTGGTGCCGAACTGACTGGTGAGTACTGTGTTATCCTCCGCTGTAAAATACTTGTTTCTATAGTGATTCACTTGCTGTTAGTATCGTTTTGTAATGGCCTCAAGTAAGCCATCTACTTCCAAAAGGAAGTACGAGGACGATATTGCTCTTTGGGAGTTTAATAATGAATGGGAAGAACAGTTTTTATTTACAAAGGGAAACTCTTCTAAGCCTGTGTGTATTATTTGTGGGGCTAGTGTTGCAGTTCCCAAAAAGTTTAATCTAAATCGGCACTTCAAACAGATGCATCCCAATATTAACATAAAATATCCAATTGGCTCAGCATTAAGAACAGAATTTGTAAATAAAAAGAAACATTCATTAACTGGGCAACAAATGCTTTTTAAAACAAAAAGTGATCAGCTGATGACAATGGTCAAAGTTTCTAATGAAATCGCCCTCATCATTGCTCGAAAAAAAACAGCCATACTCCGAAGGAGAAGAGACAATAAAGCCAAGTCTAATGGCCTTCGCAAAAGCCACTGAAGATCCTAATGTCATTAAAATGGTGGATGACGTTGCACTTTCAAGAAATAAGTTATGCGGCGGATCGATGAGATGTCTGGTGACTTTTGCAAACAAGTAGTTTCGTGTATTAATACTTGTAAATACTTTTCCATCGCCTTGGACGAGAGCTGCGATATAAGTGACACTGCTCAACTTTGTGTTTATGTGAGTTGTATCAAGGATCAATTTGATGTCACTGAAGAGCTTCTAGACTTGTGCCAGCTAGTTTTATGTAAAGGGGAAGATATTTTGAAAGAAAGAAAAGTTATTGAAAACAACAGTTTAGATTGGGATAAATTAGATGGTGTTTGTACGGATGGGGCCCCGGCAATGACAGGCAAAGTAAAAGTGTTTGTAGCTTTGTTGGAAGATTATTTGAAGCGTAAAGTTTTTAATACCCCTGCATTATCCATCAAGAAGTCCTTTGTGCCAAAGACATGAAACTCTCTTCTGTGCTCGATCCAGTGGTGTGATGTATCAACAAGATCCGAGCTAGGCCGCTGAACAGAAGGGAATTCCGTGAACTCCTTGAAGCAGAATCGGAAGACAAACACCGTTGTGAGCTTCTGCTTCATTGTAGTGTCCGTTGGTTGTCACAGGGAAAGGCACTTGAGGGATTTTGGAATTTAAAGAGTAATGTTCTGAAGTTTTTGGAAGAAAATGGGGAACTACCTGATGAGTGTACGCTTTTGAAGAATGAAGACTGGCTATGGGAGTTAGCTTTTCTGACAGACATTATGGGCCACCTTAACAACTTGATTCAGCGTTTGCAAGGTAAAAATAACATGTTTCCGACCCTATTCCGTTCCACTCAGACTTTTAAAGCAAAGCTCACTCTGCTGGATCATAATATCTCTCAGAATGAGCTCTCCCAATTTCCTTGAATGAAAACACTTTCCAACACTGAATGTAGTGGTGGGCTTCCAGGCTTTAATAAATACAAACATGCTATTTCTGATTTGAAAAACTCTTTTGAAACTAGGTTTTCAGACTTCCAGGATGAAAAGAAAAATGTTCAACTTTTCACGAATCCTTTTTCAATTTCTATGGAGGAAATGGTTCTCTACCCTTTTGACGTACAAATTGAAATTATTGATATTAAGAACAACGCTGCGATTCACAGCAAGTACAAGGAAATGCCTTCCCTCGTGCCAGTATCCTAAATTAAGAGACCTGGCCTTGAGATATTGTTGTAGGTTTGGTTCTACGTACATCTGTGAGCAAACATTTTCACTTATGAACTTGGTCAAAAATAAGTACCATTCAGTTCTCACTGACAAGTATCTAAAAAACCTGATCCTTCTTGCTTCTTTTAAAACAAATCCAAATATTAATGAGCTTGTTAACGTTAAAGAGTTCCAGAAACTTCACTGAAAGCTGAAATATTTATTTTTTATTATTAAAAATTGTTGTGATTTCTACTATTATTCAGTTGTCTTCTTATTGCTGTTTTTATTAACTATCATTAACAGAACATAGCCACAGAATTACAGCGTGTGAACAGTGTACAGTAGCTGTGAATTATTTTTGGAATGAAAATTCTTGAAACATGCAATTTTTTATTAAAAGTTAAATATTTTATATGTGGGTTTGCTAATGTATTTTATGATGTCTTATCTGAGAAACACAGGTATAAACCAAACTCCTAATATAATTAGCAATAAATAATTATATAAGTTATATTACAGTATTATATTATCAATTTTTAAATGGGTTTTATTTATTATTGGCTATATTTTTCTAAAGGTGTTGTGGGTACTGAAGTTAAGTTAGGTTTTACATTTTGGGGTGGAGTGGCACGCCAAGGATTGTTAGCGCAAATAGTGGCATGCCAGGAAGAAAGGTTGGCCACCCCTGTTCTAGAGGACACACAGTTGTGGAGTGTCGAGAGAACCAAGGACATGCTTGTGGAGTAGTCGGTATGTAGGACATTGGAACGAGTGTGTAATTGCGTCTCTTCTATCTGATTCAGATCCATTGAAGAGGTTGTCGAGTTCAGATCCAGTCAACAGGTAACAGTGAAAGGAAATGATATTCCACACCCTATACAACTCTTTGAAGAGGGCAACTTCCCTGGTTATGTGCTGGATGGAATCAGGTTAGATACCTACCTGTGTTACATTATAACAATCACTGACTTTTTAAATAATACTTTCTAAAAGTATTATAAAATAAACATTTTATATAACAATAATGATTCAATTTAAGAACATCAAGTAACACAAAATCCACAATGACCCAAATCTTAGTGCTTCATTGTCATTTCACTTCATATCATTAAAATCAAACTAGATAAATGACTACAAATAACCCTTACAGCAGTAAACAGATCTAGTGTTCACACGTGTAGATTGTAGAACTGGTCACCTCGTTTTTCCTTTCGTTTGGTTTATACATTTGTATACTAATTTTTCAAATGGGCTAGGGATGGGGAGGGTTGTACCCACATTTGCATAGAGAGAGCATTTAGGGAAAACCACCCTCTGTTTACCTGATGGAATTGAACCGGATCTCTCCATCATTGACAGTCTAGTCCCGGGGTCACCAAATGGTGGTTCCAGACCCTGGCGAGATAGTGGAAAACAGAAGAAATAATGCTATTTTGGGTGGCCTGGTGGACAGCTTTACCCCACCCCTCCACAGACACTGGCAGGCCACGTAGACCTACTTGACCTTGGGAACACTCCTCAGCTTAGTATAGTTATTACATTGGATAATAATAAAGAAAGATGGGCGCAGGAAACAGGCAGACTTTTATTGCTTGTTTATTGTTTAACCTGAGAGAAAATACAAGTTTGAGGGGTAGGCTACCTCCCCCCTCCCTGGCACAGGGAAGAACTAGAGCATAAAAATTTAAAAGCTAAATTTTAGAATCAAAATCCAAACTGAAGCAATCATCATACAACCTGTTTTGGTGGCCACATGGTCTAAGGTGCTACTCTCGCAATAGACTAGACTGCCGATTATGGAGAGATAGAGGCTCAAATCTCAGTCAGATGTACGCTACTGAGGGTGGTTTTTCCAGAATGATTTTACTCTGTTCCTCCATGCAAATGTGGGTACACTTCCTTTAAATATTAACCTCCCAATTCCTAAAACCATTAGCATAGGTTATTAGTACATAAGCTTATAATCCAAACAAGTAAGACATGGAGCTAAAACAATTTATTATAATACTATTCCATGTAAATTAATTGGGACAAAGTAAAAAAATCACTCATTTACAAAAACTATGCCTATTTATAAACTGCTAAATACCAGTATTAGTATGAAGTATGTCCTCCTTTATAATAAATTACCTCTCGAATTTGTTATGGCATTGACTTCACTAATTTACTGCACACATTTTTGACTTCATCATCTCGGAATCACACTTTTATAGCATTTGTTATTATACGTTCTTTGGTTGTACAGTCCATTTTACCCAAACGTCTCCTCAAAATATTCCACAAGCTTTCTATTGGATTTAAGTCTGGTGAATTTCCAGGTCAATCAAGCCAGTTAATTTTATTTTCTAGCGTGAAAGTCTTGACCCATTTTGAAATGTGACATGGGGCCAAGTCATGTTGAAATGTCTCGTCAAAAGTTTGCAAGAATGAAACAATCTTATGTTGTAACATTTCTACGTACTAGAATGAATGCATCATAACTTGAACAGGAACTAAGCTTCCAGTGCCATTTGCTGTAAAAAACCCCAAAACATCTGTTTGACAGTTTGTTGGACGTACTCAGGTCTGAAAGATTCACAGTTGTTTCGTCTAACAACATTTGCTTTGTAACCTTGCATAAACAAATGAATTTCATCACTGAAAATTATCTTTTTCCTGTCGTCAGTAGTCCATGGTTTATATTTTTTGGTCCATGCTAAACGTTTTATCTTCATTCTTCAGTCAAATATTGTTTTTTGTTTGTCTTTTCGCCTTCCAGAAGCCTACGGCGTACAGGTTGAATCACTAACATCAAAACCACTAGTCAATAAATCTATTTGAAGGTCTATGCTTGTTTTTGTTAGATTCATTTTACTATTTTGATTAGAATTTTATCGGTTGGTGGAGTTGTTTTTCGTTGGGTTTTTTTTCCACATTTACTTCTCCTTTCTGGGGACGTTGATCCGGATGCATTTTATCTCGTAAGAATACACTTGTTTTGCCCACCAACTGCAGAAGCGATATCGCTCACTGTTATAGAAGTGTGATCCTTAGAGCAATTATTTTTGCACGCTTCCTTTAACACGATTCATTTTTAAATACACGAAGCAACACGTATCTCACAGAGAGCAAAAACTAACATCCACCTGTCACACAAACGCTCACAACTGAAGCTGAAGTGGCTATTTCCTGTTTAAAACCAGTCAAACCACATTCCTACACAAGGCAGATAAAACCTGTTTAAGTCGGTTTAAGACATCAACTGGAAATCACATTACAATTTGGAGAAAAAAAATAACTTTTCCCAATCAATTTGCACAGTATATTACATATTCAGTAACCAAAATCTGTAAAAAACTGTGTATTGTTTTCCTGATATAAGTCAACTTTGTATGTTCCTTAATTACCACTGCACACTAAATGCAGTGGCGTGACTTGGTGTGTCGACACACTAGTTCTCATCACCCAGTAGAACATTCATTGGCCAGGATGAAATGAGTATGATTGGTCATGTGGGGACCAAGGGAGATGGCACGGGGGGACAAGTTCCAACTAAACTGCAATATGTTTTGCCAAAATATATTATGAGGGCACCCTTGAGAGGTGTGGTGGATTAACACTATATGCTTTTTACTTTTGAAATATTTTGATCAGTTTTTGTTTTTGAAAAAACTTCTCTGATCTTTGAAAAAAAAAAAAGGTTCTTAGTTTTAAATACAATATTGTTGGTGATATTTTTACAATGTTTCCCTAGTGGTACAAACAGTTCTAACATAGTTTTTGGAATACAAGCTGTTAAACATTGAAAATAGTGACGAGCTGTCTCATCATAGATAGGTTTGAGCACAACATCAACATTACACACTTCCAAATAAATCTAAATATAGACCCAAACAACTTGTTAGAAACTATACTGCAGCCCACTAAACAACTGAACTGATTGATTTATGTTTCATTTCCTTTCAAATCTATAAGAATTAAGTTGGTCAAATAAATGTGTAAATCTCTTACAAATTCGAATGATTAGTACATTTTTGCATAACCCCCACATCGTAAAGCAGGCCCCCAGGCCAGGATCTTTGGTGGGCCCCCCTATCTACCGCTAAGGTTAAGGGTAGTGTGATGCTCTACACGATTTAAGATATAATAAGTCATTTTAAATTATGACACCAAAGTAATATTTATAATTTAAAAAACTATGGATATACATAATAAAAACTTACAATAATATCAAAAATTATTTCAAAGTATATTTTCTAGCTTTTGTCAGTGCAAATTTTTCAAAAACTTCAGTAAAATCCACTCGCGTGAATCATTTTAGATGCACAAAATTGCCAGATGATTAAGTTTTAAGTCACTCTTGACAAGTTGTGCTTCTCTATTAGGTTTTCAATGAATTTTACAGCCTGCAATTGGTACCAAACAAAACTGTTTAATGGCAAGGCAGACCTTGCAGTTTTCTGTTGTAAATTCCATTCAAAAGTCTAATTGGGCTTCTTTCTGTGCCTAATACTTTCAAAGTGTAGAATTTCTTGCAGCAAGTCTTCTGGTAGATCTTTTTCATATGTGAAAGGAGTGTAATGTAGCTGTGTGTTACAGGAAGCAGGGGTTTTCAACCCCGACTGCAATACAAGCTCAGGGCTGGCCCATTGCACTCAGTGGAAAGGACATGGTAGGCATCGCTCAGACAGGATCTGGAAAAACTCTCGCTGTAAGTAGTGTTTGCTTAGAAGTTTATTTCTTGTGTTCTTATAAGTTTACTGATTCTTGAATTATGAATTGAAATTCGTTAGTACATTAGTCTCTCGCTTATTTGACAAATGGGCCTGCAGAACGCCGGATAAGCGAAAATGTCAGATAATAGGGAGAAATTAATAAAAAACCTATTAAATGTCAAATGATGTAATAATTTTAAAAATCAAGCACCTAAACATCACGTTTTACAACAAATAAACAGAAAAAAAAATCCAATACACTGTAACATAATACAGTAATTTATTTACATATTTAGCGTCACATTTGTATTGAAGTTAGCATTAAAAATTGACTTCAAATTAATACCGAATTGCACGAAATGAACTTAAAGTAGCAGCATTGTCAGAAGTTAAATCCATAAAAAGTTTAGTCCTGTGATGATTTCCCGATGATTGTCGTTGTTTCGCTGCCAAGTCTCGCCATCTTTGCAGCATCATTATGTCTATCCCCATAGCTTCTTGTTGCTCAATGTATTTCATGGCGGTTTCTAGAGTCTTAACTCTATCCCTTTGCGAGATTCTGAGAGGCTCAACAGTTGATGCTTGATCATCAATTTCGTTGCCATCCCTATTGACAAGAGCAATAATTTCTTCATCACTTAGTTCATACCAATCGTCTTAGTTCATCCAGCTTTTAACTTCTTGCGAAGATGCATCCTCGCATCCAGGAATAAGTTGGACTAAGGGTAGAATGCTTTCTTTGGTTTCATCTGAGCTTTCAGTTTCCATAATTTCATCTTCATCTTCTCCTAACAGCTTCTTCCATGAATTGGCAATTGTTGGAGACCTAATGTCAGCCCAGGCCCTTGCAACCCAATAAGAACATCCTTTACATTGATCTGTTTCAATTTTTCAATCATGTCTTGCCCTTCTTCAATTTCTTCTATCATTGTCGACAGTAGATTCTTGCGATAGTTCCTTTTTACCGTTTCCAAAATGCCCTGATCCATCGGTTGGCATATAGCGGTTACATTAGGTGACAGAAACATAGCCTTAATGTCCCAATCTTGAAGTTCCTCTGCATCGGGGTGCGTCAGGGCGCTGTCTAGCGGACATGCGGCAGTGGACCTAAAATTATAAGACCTAAAGTCACAACTCCTAAACTAAATTTCTTAACTTCATAACACC
>CABFOV010010418.1:4890-16291 GCA_902141375.1 Timema poppense
TCTGATTAATCATATAATAAATTTTTTTTCTTGCTTTCGTCCGTGCGAAAATATCAATGACCTCCTCATACTTAATTTCTTGAACCAATAATTGTGCTTCAATGGTTAGTAATGCAAGTGCATTTGGTCTGTCTTGTTTCATACTTGCACGCAAATAACTTTTCACTCTTTTCAGAGTGGAAAATGGTCTTTCTCCAGAACAATTCGTTGGCGCCCCTCAAAATTTGCCGCCCTAGGCCCGGGCCTCACGGGCCTAAGCCTAAATCCGATACTGGCTTCCTCCTCTCCAAACAACTTCCTCAATCCAAACAAAAGGTGAACTCATTGAGATCAAAACTAACAAATGTGATTCTTTATTTCCTACCAAGCGATGCCGGGCATATGGTCGTATTTTCTTGCAAAAGGAACTCAGGTAGTTCTCTGCGGGCTTAGAGAGAGTTCTCGTTGATGGCACATTCCCACATTGTCCTTATTACCACACCCAGATATTAACACTAAACGCTACCACCACACTCCTCTTGTTAGTGCGCTTCTTATAGACAAAAGGGACGAAACACATCAGCTCTTATTAGAATAAGTAAAAAAAAACACGTGAGTTTCAAGAACTGATTTTTGAGGCCCGTCAAACCGTCGTCGATTTTTAAATATAAATTCGCTCAGCCTCTCGTCTGATTTGAGCAGATTTACATTTTATTTGGCGTAGTTGGTTAACGCGCTTGTCGTGTTGAGCTCGACTGCCGAGGACGGGGAGATCGAGGTTCGAATCTCGGTTGGGTGAACTGGAGTGGTTTTTCCTAAATGGTTTTCCACTCTCCTTCCACGCAAATGCAGGTTCACTTCCTCTAATTCAACCTTCCCAATTCCTGATCCATTAGAGTAATTAGTACTTAAAGCGTGTAACCCGAACGGGTAGTAAGACGAGGTGCTAAATACTATTATTATTATTACACTTTATTGGCTGAAAGTTTCATCTAGAGAAAACGTGGTGGTGGAAATTCCCCAAATTAGGAATAAGCAAATAATAATAATAATAAAAAAGATCCGCTGTTGGCTCCTTAAGTTTTTCGGACTGTGATATCTAGATAAGAAGGAAGTGGGTGATTATTTCTAGTGAACTTCTAAGTGACGCCAACGGGTGGTTCGTGGACTATTTGATTGAAAACTATGTTGATCAATATTTGTAATAAAATTCAATTTTTGGTAAAGTTGTACAAATTGTGTTAATTTAGCATGAAAAACATATATATGATGTAATATAATAATAATAATAATATAAGCACTATAATTTGATTTATGTATGAAAAGATTGGTAATAATAATTACAAATTATGATATACTATAATGACAAATGGAATACAATAATTGAAATTATAGCAAACATCTAAATGTATTGCATTAAAACATTGTTATGATAGGATGATGTAATCATGCATATATTACGTATATTGTATTAGTAGCTTTTGCCCGCGGCTTCGCTCGCGTTAATGTTTATTTTGTCAATAAATTCAGGTTGTCGGTCGACACAGGTAGTATGAAAATAAAAACGATGAACTTATTCAGGTTGTTGGTCAATACAGGTAGAGATAAAGAAACATACAAACTACACAATATAAATAAGGATTAAGTGTAGGAGTAGAAAAGAAGTAGCGGAGTGTGTCAGTATAGTCATAGGTTATGCCTTGCCGCGCATTGAAGATCCCACTCCATCTTAAATTTTACCTACAGTTAATTAACATTCCTTATTTACTCCGCTTGTTCTTGGCCGTTACAATCATGGGAACATAATAGATCATTATTTTAGGACGCTCCTATATACTATGTTGTATGACCTTCCATTTGGCGCAAATACATACAAATTCTGGGCATTGGACACACGCGAACATGCTACATATAGCTGGCCATGGGAAAAACGTGGCTTTTCCAAATGCACCCCTGCTGACTGCAATGTTTGCCCTTGCGCTTTGTTAATAGTAATAGCAAAACTAAGTTTGATTGGAAACTGGAGTCTTTTGAATTGAAATTGAATATCAGTGGGGATTATTGGGATTCGCGGTATGATTACACTTTCCCCTTTTCCCACACCTGTTAAAATGGTGGCACAGATTATATTTTACCCTAATTGTGTAATCCGAAGCCTCGTCCCATTACATAATCGGGGTGCATCTAAATTTCGCATAAGCATAACTGGTACACCTTATTTCAATCGTAGTTTATGTGAGGGTACACCCGATAGCTCCAGAGAATTTAAAAACTCAGCGGGATATGAAGTTCTTTGTTCTGTGTCCATGATTGTATCTATTGACAAATACTCCTTTATTTCTCCCTGCACCTCTTTCAAAATGTCAGTGTTGATTTTGTTAACGATTTCATTTTTTGGTGCAAGAATTGCTCTTGCACACAACCAGTGATCACAATTAAAATTTAGTTGTAAGTCTGGGTAAACTTTATAAATGAGCTCCACATCATTTTCCACCAAATTACAGAATTCCCCTGTTAATAAAATACAACCTTCACCATCCGTGTCCAAACGTCCATCGCCAATTTTCAATAGTGTCTCTGCGTAATGTCCTGAATCTACGTCATTATAAAGGTAGACTCTCATCTTCGTCAGTAGGCTAAATTCTTTAATTTTTGCCCACAATCTTGATTACTTGAGACAGGCTTTGATTTCATCTGCATGTGTGCCCCTCTGGATCACCGGTAGAGTTTGTCGGAAGTTACCAGCCAGTAAAACTACCATTCCTCCCATAATATCTGTACTGTCTCGCAAATCCTGAAGAATTCGGTTTAACGCCTCTATAGCTTTTTTTTTTATGGGACATCGTACTTTCGTCCCACACTAAAAGCTTACATTGTCGTAGCATCATACCTCGAGAGATATTTTTGCTGAAATTGCAGATGGGTGACTCTTCCTGTGCAAGTGCAAGATTTAATTGCAATTTTAGAACGGATTGTGCAGTACGGCCACCGTTCAGTAGTGTAGCTGCTATACCGGAGGAAGCCATGGCAACAGCAATTTTCTGGTATTTTCTTATGAACGCCAATATTCAGCAAAAACGTTTTCCCGATTCCTCCAGGGGCGTAGAGAAAGAGGAGTGCACCATTCCCTGACTCTACTTGACGTAACACCTGTTGAAATACGTGACTTTGTTCTGGAAGCAACCGAGGAACTAATTCGGTTACTTTCTGTTGCAATGCTGTGAAATCATAGTTTAATTCCCGAGTAATTTCATCGTTTANAAGAGGAGTGCACCATTCCCTGACTCTACTTGACGTAACACCTGTTGAAATACGTGACTTTGTTCTGGAAGCAACCGAGGAACTAATTCGGTTACTTTCTGTTGCAATGCTGTGAAATCATAGTTAAATTCCCGATTAATTTCATCGTTTAGGTCATTTTCATCTGATCGTCGAGGGCTTGCCATTCCAAAATCTTGAAGCTTCTTCCCCGTCATTGTCATAACCTTGTTTTCAATTTTCGTCAGTGCTTCGTAGTAGATGTGCTCATTAAAAGTCATATCTGCATGTACTTGCTGTAGCCGTTGCAAAATATCTTCCACCATGTACTCTTTGTACTTATCCCACAGCGTTTGAGGATTGTAAAGACCGCAAGATGATACGAGGGTTGCGTAAAGTTCCCTGATTTTGTCTGGTGATCGAACTGCACGGATTCCTTCATAATTTCGTCCCAGTGGTTATCATTCTCTAACAAACGTAGAGCTTCACTTTCTTCTCTATATGTTCCGCATTCCTGACCGTTGACAATTTTAAGGTCTCTATGGCTAGTTGGACCTCGAACATGATGCAATAACATGCGCAGACAAAAGCATTCAAAGTTCGTTGCATGGACGGTGTAGACACGACCAAGAGCGTCTGTTGATTTAACCCCTGGCAAATCTTCAACAGGCGTACCTTGAACTCGGTGTTTCCACTCCTTTTTTGAGGTGTTCCATGTATAATAATGGGGGACTTGGGAATACAATAATGTTTTAGCGAAAGTATAACTCTGACAAAGCTGTAAAAAGGCAGTTAATGTGGTTTTAGGAGGTGATAAAATCCTTTCCTGGAAATTACTCTCATTAAAGAAAACATGCTATCCATTTTCTAATCGTACGATAAGATGTGTAACAGTCGGATGTCTTTCTTGTAAGGGTAAACCAAGGAGCCGCCACGCTGCCTCATTACTACAGACATATCGCCCTGCTTGATAGGTTTGTACTTCATTAAGAGTTTGCGCTACACCTTCGTTACGAAGATTGAAGATCGCCTGATCGCTCCCTTTATTAATGTATTTGCAAATATATTTAATAGCACGAACAGAGTTGCAGGCCTCTACATTAATGTGGGCATTAAATATTTTACATAGAATGGTGAATACGGCACAACCCAGCTATTATCAAAAGTTTGGACCACCCTACTGCGAGTTTGAATCCTAAAACTTCTACCGCCATCTTCGGGTGCTCTTCGTCTGTATAAAGGGTAACCCTTATCATCGTGCACTGTTTCCTTTAGCAGCTCTCGGGGAATTTTTATGTACATTTTCAATTTTTCATGCAAGGCGATGCTGGATTGTGTGCCCCACAGGGACCATAAACCATGTTTTTGACTACGGTATCGTGCAAATCCTTATCTTGTTCTGGATCTGGAATCTCGGCGCTTATTATGTTATCTATTTGGTTGGGACGTAGCTTTTCTTGCAACCAAATAAGAATGTGCACATGTGGCAGTCTTCGTTTCTGCCATTCAATGGAATACGTGTGGCACTGGACGTTTCCAAATACTTTTCCCTTTGTAATAACATTCTTTAGTTTTTGGACCTTTAAACGAAACACGCGGGCAACTAAGTCATGTTAGTCAGTAGCTCTTTGCCCGGGTATAAGCTCTTCTGTTATTTCCTACCATGGGGGATTGCAGGTGAAAGTCACGAATAGGTCAGGCCTGCCGTAAGTGCGCACATAGGCGAAAGCGGCTTGTGTGTATTCATTCAGATAGCGGGGGCTGTTCACAAAAGTAGAGGGAAGAATAACCATTCTGCCTAAATTGTTGGGGTTTATATTACCATTCGTGCTAATCGCATCTTGCAGGTGAATGTAATTTTCAGCTCGCAGTTTTTTCTGGTTTAAAGAAATGTAACGAAGACGTTCGCTCTCTACTTTGATGTACATATCTACTAAAAATTGGTGAAAGAGCTGTCTTGACCGCGGAAAGAGGAAAGTCATTTTCTCGAAGAATCATGTGATAGGCGTAAAAATCCATGCATGAAACTTTTTTATTGGGAATTGGCTGTTTTGTAGTGGGATTAATGAGTGGAATATCAAAATGGTATCCCGACTCTCCCTTGCTAAAAATTAATGGGTATTGCAAAGCATCATAAAACTTATGAGTATCGGCTACGCGTGTAAGTGTATTATCGTGTGCTCGTAACACTATGTCTCGTGAAGAAGAACTGGTCGCCACTCACCAGGTCAGCAACTTCATTAATTGTGGGTGCATTATAGCGCCTCTCATGTTCGCCTCGTGGAGTTCGATCAGCATGGATGACAAACTTATAATATTCTTGAGGTCAGTTCTCTATTGCGGTTTTAAAGGTATTTATCAAAATGTTGTGGTTATGTAACATTCTTTGAATTTTTAATTCCGTATCTCTTTCAACTCTTTGAACGTATAGGCAACGACGGTTACCTTTATTTTCTTCATCACCCATAAAATAAGCTTGCAAGAATGTATGCTGTTTGTTCTCTGTTGGAAAAAGTGAACCAATTTGATGATATATCTGACCTTGTACGGTAAAGGTTGGTGAAAACCCGGGCATTCTTAATCTCCTTATCTACTACAAAAGATGTCATTTGAAAGCATGAGTTATACTTTCTAATTCTATTTAAAAGCGCCATGATTCATTTGCACCATATAAATATAGAGTTTTCAGGGGTCGTTCTGGTTCGCCAAGTAAAGGAAGGGAAACTTTGCCATTAGAACAACACATTCCTGTGGTCTCATATTTCCATTTTAAAGCATCACAAAGCTGGCATTTTTTATTCATCAAACCAACAACAGTTAAAGTATGATTTTTGTAATCCATTAAAGGATCATATTCAAATCCAGAATTATTAAATACGAACCAACTGTCAAGCATACAAGTTCGTCGGCGTTCGGTTTGCATTTCTGCATGAACGATTCTTCTCTCCTGCGAATGTTGTGTAGTTTCTGTTGCTCTAATGTCTGCCTGCCGCTGGGCTTGTTCTTCTAAACGGAGCTGCGTTTGAAGTTGCGTCTCAGTAGCTATCAAAGCTCTCTGGCGTTCAGCTTTCTCATCTAAACGGAGCTGCGTTTGATGAGGCGTCTCAGTAGCTCTCAAAGCTCTCTGGCATTCAGTTTGTTCATTCAAACGGTGTTGCGTTTGATGAGGCGTCTCAATTGCTCTCAAAGCAGCTTGGCGTTCAGCTTGCTCATCTAAACGGAGCTGCGTTTGATTAGGCGTCTCAGTAGCTCTCAAAGCTCTCATGCGTTCAGCTTGCTCATATAAACGGAGCTGCGTTTGATGAGGCGTCTCAGTAGTTCTCAAAGCTCTCATGCGTTCATCTTGCTCATCTAAACGGAGTTGCGTTTGATGAGGCGTCTCAGTAGCTCTCAAAGCTCTTTGGCATTCAGTTTGTTCATTCAAACGGTGTTGAGTTTGATGAGGCGTCTCAATTGCTCTCAAAGCAGCTTGGCATTCAGCTTTTACATCTAAACGGAGCTCCGTTTGAAGAGGCGTCTCAATAGCTCTCAAAGCTCTCTGGCTTTCGGCTTGTTCCTCCAAACGCAATTGTGTTTGAAGGGGCTTCTTAGCTGCTCTCATAGAAACCTGGTGGGTGGCTTGGTCTTCCAGTCTTTCCTGGCTTTGAGAAGGTGTCTCATCAGCTCTTAAAGCTAGAATTATGTTTGCGAGGCATTTCAAAAAAGAAAAAGAAAAAAAAGATACCTAACCTAAAAATTAAAACAAACAAACTATTGCCTTAAAGGTAAAAAAAATAGAATTAGATGTAAGATAACTAACCTAAAAATAATAAATTATAAACTATCGCTCAAGGGAAAAAAGGAACAGTATAAACTGAAAACGTAAAACAATTACAATATTATTAAAATAGGACTAAACACAGATGAATAAACGGTAACTAATCAATGTTTGTAAACATGCACCTACCCCTTTACCTATCTGTTAATAATTGGGGGATGATAAGCATTAACCTAGGTAGAGAAGCAGGTACACACACACACACACACACATACACATATATATAATGAGAACAAGAGATAATTAAGGGTAATGTTATTTAATGAAACAAAGTACAGAGTCGATTTTTTGCACATAATCTCGGTAAGTACTGTCTATTAAAAATTATTGAGATATTAAGTAGCATTGCTTATATTACAGTCAACAAGGGGCGTGAGGCACCGGACGGATGTACTAAGACAACTTAGTTATGCCTTAAACCATCCACTATTCTAGTATGTAGACCGCGCACATACAGTAAATATTTGTATTGGGCAAGTTCAAGTTCAGTTAATATGAGCACCGTGGATATAATGCAAAAACCCCTAACAAGATGTAAGACAAAACTACAAGGAAATATTAGAAACTACGGGCCATGCCGGGTCGTCAAAAACGCCCCACTATTAGAGCATCCAACAGGTGGTCAACAACAAAATATACAAGCTAAGGAAACCCAGACAGCTCCAGCCATGCCTAAGGGGCAGAAGTGGCTCATGAGCCCAATACTCCAAAGGGGGGTATTAAAAATTACATGAAAGGTTAACCACGAGCCAATCTCGAGGAGCATAGACGGCCCACAGGTTAAACACCCAAACCAAAGTTTAGGATAGACAAGTGTACCTAGCTAGGTATCGTTCCCAGACTTTCATATAACCTGAACTATTGTTATCCCTGGCAAGCTACCTTTAAAATACATTAGTGGACACACAGTGTGCGACGAGGGATTCACAATCCCATTGAGTGGCTGGCCCAAATGGCTCAGTCCAAGATACGCGTGAAGCGCGGTACACAAAAAGAGTTGTTAGCAATATTTTACATAATTACGGAGGCATAACTCCACACTAACCTTACATAACTAACCTAACAAGGTAACAACTATAATGTCCCAGTGAAGACAAGTGTTATTCCTAATTCCTAATAACTAACAGAAAAGTCATTCCATAGATACTGCTATGAGATAGGCTATTCCTAATCTTTGCCATACTATCCGTCTATCCTTGCAACTTCCTTCTGTCTAGTGGATCCATCGCCTCAAACTGTAAGTCCACCGTAGAAATGTTAGTCTGCTCGACGTGATGAATGCGCGCTGTATAGTAACGGCGCTGATTATGGTTTCTCATTCCAAGCGAGCGGGAGAATATATAGTATGTATAGCCCGCGTGGAGGAGTGTTCAGTATGGAGAGGTGGGGGAAGCTTCCATCAACATCCAGAACATCGACTCGTGTCGACTAACAGCACTCAAGCTGCTTTGAGTTGACTCGTAGACTTTGTTGAACGCGGAGTTTTCACCATGTGGCCGCGGCTGGTCACTTTTCTCGGGTTTGCTCCTTCCGATGGGGTATCGGGCTTGAAGGAAGAGTCGGCGAAGTGGGTATGTAAATAAAACAAATATATGTTACGAGTGTAGCATTTAACAATAGCATACCATTTGTTAACTCTTTATGGCTTGCTTGCATTAACTAATATTCATAGTATAAGATTGAACGGGGCTAAGCCAGTTTAGCCCGTTACAAACAAATGACTCGCAAACATGTATTGTTATTTCCACTCGATACGGTCCCCCAACTCCCTTTCTTTCCTTTCTCCAAACTTCACAATTATGAGTTTAAAATAGCCATAGATAATACAAAACGATACCGCGTTTTAAAATGTGCTCAGCACCGTCTATCGGATTTTGGGAGTAATGAAATCTTTGTACATTAAATAGTACAAATCGATACCACGCCATCTATCGAGTTGTTATAGTACTAAACGTTAAAGGCATTTTAGTAAAAACGATGTTTTTATTTGAGTTCATCACAGTATAATACCAAACTTCTTACGACAATTTTGTTATTTACCATAACGGGATGAACAGAGAGAGCTTAATTAGCTGAAGGTAATTAGTTTTAATCATTTTAAGATAGATGTGCCTAAAATAACTCGAGAACAGATTTTAATTCTGGATATCAGATTTTCTTCCGGGATACCGCAGGTCCCTTTTTCTGTACTCCAGGAATCATGTTGCAATTCATGTTCACACCAGTAGGCCGAGTTGTGCCGGACGACCGTCTAAAAGTTATTTTATTCTATCCCTCGGGAACAGTACTTTTTTTTCTGGATGAAAGGTACCCTATGTACTTTTCTGTACCCATGATAACGTGTATGCAAAATTTCATGATGATCGGTCGAGAAGTTTAGGCGTGAAAGCGTAACAAACAAACAAACAAACAAACTCACATTCGCATTTATAATATTAGTAAGTATATTGCGAATTAAACAAAACTAGTTGTGAGAAATTTGAAGACATATAGAATGAAAGAAGATATGTAAAAATTGAATTCCTTCCTTATCGGTAATTCTCTGTTCCTTGGATACTGCTGCAATCTCTGCAGCGTTTTTATAGCTTCGACATGTTTCGATGCATCGACGGCATCAGCCTCGGGTCTAATGAAAAAATAAAACACACCAAATGAAATTATGGTTGACACACACTGCGTTAGCCAATGTGATATAACCTGTAGATTTAATAAAGATTAATAAGTTGTAATATCAAGAGTTGATAATAATTAAATAACATATTTAACAGAGTTAAAAGTTATGTGGTTGAGTATTCCATGTTGTTTGGGAAAGGAAACTGAGATGAGATTAAAATTGCGTGTATATATAAGTGAGAAGATATCATAACTTGTAATTATTATTACTAATCTTTTCATATATGAATCAAATTATAGTGTCTATATTATTATTATTATATTACATCACACTATATCTATGTTTTTCATGCTAAATTAACACAATTTGTAGATCTTTACTAAAAATTGAATTCTATTACAAATAATATTAATCGTTCCTAATTTAACTATTAAAATGTTTTTCAAAAAATATGTTGATCATGATTCACATTTTACACCTCACGTATGGGCTGAATAGTCATCAGGTTGTCAACGGACAACATATTTCTGTGAATAATTTCACTCTCAGTTCTCGGCTTCGTCCTACTTTCCTAATCCTAATATATTTGGGTTTGTAAAAACTAATCAACACTCAACAAACCACTTACATAAAAATCAATACTTGTTATAAATTCAAAATACCTGTTACTTTGTGTGCTAAGAAAAATATATATTTAATTCATATATATATATTAGTTAGTTTAAGGCAAGACAAATCACGAGATATCAGTATGTTAAATGTATGATCTAGTTCAGCCGATCCAGGGTGTTCATGTATATCCAAGATATGGACCACTTTTGAGTTATTACGTAATATGTAATTATTTCCAAAAATAAACGGAAATATCATTTCACTGACCAAATATTTTCCCTTTCTATTATTATAAAAATGCAGTAACTTCCATGACTAATCTTGTTTGTATGATTGCTGATGATGGCGACGGAAAGCCTTGAAGGATCTCAGCTGAGCTCTTATAGTCTTTTCTCTCTCGTGACGGAGCTCAGCTTTTCCAACCGATACTATATATATATAATATGTTCCATGTGTTCTTTCGACTAATTTGTTTTATAAAACTGTCACCAACCCTAAGTTCCTTCATGTGGGCCTATGTTTGCCAAGATGGGTTACAACCAAATATGGGGGAAGGGACTGGATTCTGATTGTGTGGGTTCGTAATTGACTTCCAGCTTGGTATTTTAAGGGGGGGTTTTATTGTACTATTATGTCTGTTACAAAACATGATGTTGACAATAAATATAATAATAAATGGAAAAACTTAATAGATTTATCTAGAAGCTTGTGACAGAACGAAGTATGCAAATAATGCTGAACAAATGGCCTGAATGACCTCTAGGTGAGACTACACGGTTTATGAACCCCGGTACCCTAGGTTCAACAGTCGTCCTCCTATACAGGTACTGATGATCTGGCGTCCTAACCCACGTAGCCTCCAAAACAGAGTAGCCCCCTAGACAAGATGGTGATAAGTCAGCCCTGATAGCTTGGATACACTATTTTTTATTCTGCATTCTGGCCTGATTTACTGTGAGGAATGCTGACACTCTGTTCATGTTGTCAGTGAATATGTTCTATTGTTTACTGTGAGGAATGCTGACACTATGTTCATGTAATCAGTGAATATGTTCTATAATTTACTGTGAGGAATGCTGACACTCTGTTCATGTTATCAGTGAATATGTTCTATAATTTAC
>CABFOV010010421.1:0-16287 GCA_902141375.1 Timema poppense
AACTACCTAACCACCAGTTACAAGTTGCCTTTAAATCTGAAGGTCATTTCAATGTTTTTTCAATGTAAAGCTCATTCTTAAGTAATACAATCGAAACAAGAAGAGACAATTAAGTGGAATGTGTTCAACAGCAGAGGTCCCATTATATACATTTAGGTGAGTTAACTTCTGTTGTTTTATTTGTTTGTTATTAAAATCAATAATTAAAGCCACTATATTAGAATATATTTTAATGATTATTATGGTAGTAAAAACTAGGGGGCCGCAAATATATTTTAGGATATTAGGGGGCCGCGAGTAATAAAAGATTAAGAACCACTGGCTTAAATAAAATTACCATCAGAAGTGGAATTTGTAGCTTTTGTAGGTAGGCTTACTACCCTCCCCCCACCCATCATCTCAACAAACCTACCTACTCAAACATTATTTGCTAACTATGAAGGGTTTGAAAGAAAGTGTAGGAATGTTATTATGATTAAGACAACTCTCGAAACCTTTAAGGACTTTAAACTCTCTTCACGCGCACAGTTATTTTTAGCACTACGTCCTACTTACTGTTCAGGTTATAAGCATATATACTAATTACGCTTGTGAGTTAAGGATGAGGAAGGCTAAATTTATAGGGAGTGTACCCAAATTTGCCTGGAGGGAGGGTGGAAAAACGATTTTAGAAAACAGCCCTCAGCGCACCCAAGCAGGATTCGAACCTCTATCTCCCTGTTTTCGGCAGACCAGTATATTGCGAGAGTGATGTCATAGACTAGACTTTGTTGTGATGCCCTCAGACTTTATTGTGGTGCCCTTAGACTTTATTGTGCTGCCCTTAGACTTTATTGTGGTGCCCTTAGACTTTATTGTGGTGCCCTTAGACTTTATTGTGGTGCCCTTAGACTTTATTGTGGTGCCTTTGGACTTTATTGTGGTGCCCTCAGATTTTATTGTGGTGCCCTTAGACTTTATTGTGGTGCCCTTAGACTTTATTGTGGGGCCCTTAGACTTTATTGTGATACCCTTTTTTTTCTTAAAAGCAATATTTCTTGTAAATTTACCTCTGGAGACGTATTCTATATGTTGCCATCTTCAGTATTTTTCAGTGCTTACCTGTCATAGGTCTTGTGACTGTTGATCAGCAACATATTAAACGAAATAAAAATTTATATTAAAATATCCTAGCTTCATTTTCAGATATTTTCCTCTTTTTTTGAAATATGTGTTTATATTTATATAGGATGACCTGGTGGTCAAGGGGTAAGGTGTCGGACTTATGAGCTGAGGGTCTGGGGTTCAATCCTAGGTCCCGGCACAGGTTTATCTGATTGCCAAACCCTTCCTTCACCTCTGATAAGACGTGTATTAATCACAACTTGTGAATGTGTGGAGTGCCAGGCCTCCACCGTGGTTCGGATCTCACGTTAAACTGTAAGTCCTCCATTTCATCTCACAATCACCTTACCATTACACATTAGCGTAAGTTCGTCCAACCCGAACGGGAAGTAAGACGCGGTGATAATAATAATAATAATAATTTTCATCATCATCATCATCATCATCATAATCATATTTACAGCTATTCCCTACCGTGGTAGAGAGTATTGAGTTGTTGAGGTTTTATCCACTCACTACTGAGATAATCTATAGTCAGCGACCAACTTTGAAGGTACCGCCACTGACTTTGACATCATAGTTACAATCCTGACTGGGCGTACTTATTTCCCTAAATGCTTTCCCACCCTCTCTCTCTCTCTGCAAATGCGGGGATATTTACTCTAAATATACATTATTAATTCCTTATTTATAAGTGTAACTAATGGCGGATAGACAGGATGGGTTGTAGCACGAGGTGGAGTAAAATACAAAAACAATTGCAGGTTTTATTGAATAATGATAATCTTCTCTCTCCCTCGGCTAACTCTATGATGCCAAACCTCCCCAATCATTGATATTTTATTATGATTATTAAAATGTCTAATATAACATCCTACTCATGAATCATACTAGAACCCACATTTATACACACGACAGTGCGATTCATTAATAACAGGATGAATAATAAGAACGTGGTATGTAGAAAAGTTTAGAAAATACAATAATATTCGTACGGTCAATCATGGTAAATTTAATATCAGTACTATTAAATAGGTATTGACTATATCATTAAAAAGTGACATCCGAAGATTCGAAGAATGAATATATTAGAGTATTTATGGTATCGTTTGTAACTGTCTGGAGTAAATAATGTTATTCCTATTGTTTTCTTATTAAGTGTCTAATACTCCATTAGATTCTAATTTATTTATACCTATACTGCGAAAGAATAAAGAGGGAGAAGTTGGCAGTACTTTTAAGTTAATTATTCATGTTCTGATGTGTTCAACTGTTTTATTAAATTGATTAATAAAAAGACGAAGCAAGTTTGTAAATCTAAAGATTCTGAAATAACATCACATTGATCAATATTTTTCTAGGTTGGCGTCGAACAAGCTAGAACTTTACAGATCTACAGGTTGAGACAGGATATGGTTTAATCCAAACTAGGTAATGCTGCAAATCGTTACCTTGAAGAGTGAGTTTCATTTCAACTGGTTACCTTACCGTGTGTGTTTCATTGCAATTGATTACCTTAAAGTTTTTACTTTCTCGCTACCTTTAAATAAATAAATAATTGTGATTATCAAAATAATCGAACTCAAGATGTTTATGAATTTCAACACCCCCGAATCCAAAAACCTGGTATTTTCATTTTCATATGTAGGTTTTTACCTTGAACTAGAGCTTAAACTATTTGACCGATTGGGCTAGAACTTGGTAACTAAAATTAAAGGTAGTTTCCTAAAGAGCGAAATAAGAAAAAATCAATTTGATCAAAATCGTCTCAAACAATTTTGATTTAATTTCATTTCTAGGCATTAATCAGTATTAAAAACAAAATGAATACCCTCAATTTTTCATCAAAATGATTTTAAGGGTTCCGGTCTGATGCATAAATTCTCATTTTTTTAAATCATATATCCGCAACTATTTGAGATATGAAATTACTTGTCATTGAAAATAATATGTAAGTCTATTTATAATAAAAATATTTTATTTGAACATACTTTTATAAAACCAATAATTTTCAAACTATACGCAAATATAAATATATTTTAACTATTCTAACACTAAAGGTAAATAAATCTAGCCTGAGCTGTTGATGAATGTCGACTATCAATGACCCCCCAAACGCTAAAAAAATGTTTTATTCAATGCCATCTGTCTGGGTATCTGTTTAATCCTAAAATTAAAAGTGGTTTAATAAAAGGAGGAAAGAGAAAAAAATAGATTTTCTTCAAAATCGGATCTAACGATTTTGATTAAAATTCGTATCTAGACGTTGATTAAGATTGTAAACACAATTGATATTTTTATTTTCCCATGAAAATGGGTTTTAGAGTACCTTACAGAAGCGGAAATTTCCGTATCTCCACAACTATTTGAGATACTAAACAACTTATCATTGGAAAATAGTAGTAGGCCTACTATTAAAAGTAAAAAACTTTTGTTTTAAATATATTTTTATAAAACCAATTGTATCTGACGAATGAGGAACTTGATTTTTTTTTAATTATAAAATTTAAAACCGGAAGTCAAAAATGTTTTACGTAACTATAACATATTTTTTTCTCGGGTCTGCTAATGTATATTAGTTTGCTTCACATATATTACGAGTTTTGAGTAAATATCTCCATTTTTAAACAATGGAGTGAGAAAGTTCATGCGGAGTTCCGTACCATTTATTTTCATTATAAATGGCTCTTAAACTTTTTAGGACTATATTTTCTTACTAATCAAAACAAATATTTATTCCCCTGGACTTTTTAATCTGATATTAATGCTCTTCTCTTTACAAATCCAGAGAGACTTGATAGTTTAATTATGTACGATTGCATTATATTAAGGACCTATGTGGATCACTTTAAGGTCAAGACTATGAAACATTAAAACTTACTTGCTTTAGAGGCCTAATGGTCTAAGGCGTCACTCTCGTGTAGTACTGAGCTACTGAAGATGGAGAGATTGGGATTCAAATCTCGGTCGGGTCTACTTAGGGTGGTTTTCCTAAATGGTTTCCCACTCTCCTCCCACACAAATACGGGTAGATTACCTCTAAAATGCTTCCTTCTTCATCTATATGCAACTAAAGTAATAACAGCATATATATTTATAACCTGAACAGGTATTTAGAAGTGGTGATCAAAAATCTACTATAATTCCTTAATACTTTGAATATTAACGAATGCAAGATATTCCATTTCGTACTTGGGAGCAACAAGAATATTCTATATTACATTGGTGCCGACTGAAGTCGTCCCGTAAAAACTTAACAATAAGATGTAATACATGCTTGAAGTATATTAATAATAACAATAATAATAATAATCATCATCATCATCTAGAGGTAAAGCCTTGCTTACGTTCTTAATTCACCATGTCGTGGCAAGGTCGGCTCTGGTCGGGCGAGAAGTAGTTCGATTCTCGCGTCAATGACAGTTTCCTAGTCAAATCTCCACTCAGAGAGTCAGAGAAAGATAGTTATAGTTAAGGTCTAGAAAGGTTTGGTTCAGAACGTTTAGAGAATTTGTACCGACTTCAAGTTTCATTGGCTAACAAACTTTAGTAGTTTATCCCCTGGAGACGCTATGTGTACTGGTCTAGAAAGCCTTTAGACTATTCGTGTGTAGCAATACATACCGGGTGTTTGTTTGCTTGGATTAGCCAATAAAACTATTAACTAGCTTCCTAGAAGTTTCTTTAATTTAGTGTCTAAGTCACTTTAATACCCAGATTCACGGAACACTATACTACGTTTAAAACTGCTATAGGAAGGGGGGGCAGCGTAGCTGGGGTGGGAAGTGGAGGCTCGTCACATGCTCGACCGATCCGTGAAAGGGTTGTCATAGCAACTGATGCACGTTGCCAGATTTCTTGACAGTCACTGAGCATGCTTGTATAGCAGTAACGCACAAACTCTCGCTATGTGACAACTATGCTCCCCAGCCTTCCCACCACGCAAACTCCCGCTATGTGGCAACTATGCTCCCCAGCCTACCCACCTCGCAAACTACCACTATGTGGCAACTATGCTCCCAAGCCTACCCACCACGCAAACTCGCACTATGTGGCAACTATGCTCCCCAGCCTACCCACTACACAAACTCCCACTATGTGGCAAATATGCTCCCCAGCCTACCCACCACGCAAACTCCCGCTATGTGGCAACTATGCTCCTCAGCCTACCCACTACGCAAACTCCCACTATATGAAAACTATTCTCCCCAGCCTACCCACCACGCAAACTCCCACTATGCGGCAACTATGCTCCCCAGCCTACCCATCCCGCAAACTCCCGCTATATGACAACTATGCTCCCCAGCCTACCCATCATGCAAACATCCCGCTATATGACAACTATGCTCCCCAGCCTACCTACCACGTGAACTCCCGCTATATGACAACTATGCTCCCCAGTCTACCTACCACGTGAACTCCCACTATGTGACAACTATGCTCCTCAGCCTGCCCTCCACGTGGATCCTAAAGTTGTTTAACTCACAGTATAGACATGCCGTTTATTGTAAGCGCAAGGTGTGTAACGTACTGTACATTTCATACTAAGACATACATTAATTTCAAAAGCACTACTTGAACAAAGGTTATCCCCACGGTTCGGATTGTGATCATATAAAAAATAACAATAAAATCAAGCTAGAAATTCTACAAAGTTACTTATAATTAAAAAAAAAAATGAACCAAACATGTAAGCAAAAAAATTGTAATGAGTGTACACTAATAAATCAAATATGTAGAGTACTTTACAAATGAAAACCAAAAGAGATTTATATTCACTATAAAGCAACTTTAACAACTAAACTCTGTATTTCTGTAAACACAGATATTTGTTTACAAATATTTGCTTCTGAAGCAATAACTAGCTACCCTCTCCTGTCACAATATTTTCCAGTTCACTTGCTGTTACAAGGAACAACCACGAAGATAATTAATGTAAAAAGTGTTTAAGAAGCCTTTGTGTAGTCTGTGTGGTAAAAAACATTTTTCTTGAAAATGTATGCATTGTAAAACAAACATCGATGATTATACTTTATATTTGTGTGTATGTAAATATATGTATATTACTGTGAATGTGCTGCCTGTGATGAGTGTGTACAGTCACCTGTGACTCTACAAAGCCACTGACTCACTTGGGGAATGCACAAAATATATTTACTATTTTACATACTCGCCGGACATTTCACAAACTCACTGGCAAGTTTACAAAATTACCATCAACCATCAGTGAATGTAGGTTAGGTTAGGTTATGTTAGGTTAGTTTGGATTTATATTATCTATTTTTATCCAAATATATTATATATTTTATAAAATCACCGTTAAATATAGATAATATAGTTCATTTATCATACTTTCATCAAACTGCACGGGAAAATTTATAAAATCACTGGGAAATTTAGATAAATCTTATAATTTGTTAAATAAACCATCGCTTTCGGTGATGCTATACATTCACTGGTTATTTTACAAGATAACAAATTTACCCCATTAACAGTAATATATATGCACACACACAAATGGCCAAAATGCCTAAACAATTGTGCAAAAAAACTACAAATTACCAAGAAAAATACCTATAAATTAATATATACATATTTCTGCAATCAGGGGATTATGGATAGAGCTTATGTATAAATTAGCATTGTCTGCAATGTGGTAGAAAAATATAACATGCCACCAAAATAAAGGTTCTGGTCATAAAAACCACATATGAAAGAATAGGGTAGTTTCAAACCAGATCCTTTACTTGATAGTTTTAGTTTGAAGAATACTTGTTGTCAAATCAATGATAAATTATATCTATAAGAGAACCTAAACGTCGTTGGCTTAAGGTCCGGTCGCATAGCTACTAATACACAGTAAAAATGACTAGTTTGCAACAGAAATTCTAGATAAACCAATAATGTTTTTTTATTATGACTGTATGGACACTTTTCTAAATTGATATTGACTTATATATTTAATTTTTTACGCATATATCTTTTAAATTAACTCAAAAAACTATTTTTGAAAATGGTTGGATTTAAAAAACAAAAACATACCATCTCAAGTTGTGTGTGTAATTTACAAATATAATATATTTAATCACGTAAACCTATTCCCTTGGCTAGAAATCGGTCATTAGTACATAGTAGTAGTATTACATAAATGTAGGTTTATTACAAGATAGGGGTGGAAACCCCCACCACACCTTCTCAAGCCAAGAGAGGGGTGAAGTTTCTCGGTAGAACCCAAGACTCAGTCGGCAGTAATCCTATTGTTCGCTTAACAGCACAACACTAATAGCCTTGAAACCTGTCCAGAGGACTAGTTAGAATATTTCAGTTATATTATTTTTTTCCGAGTCTTAAAAAATCTTTGCAAGCTAAAAAATGAACCTACATCAATATTATTTCATAAACTTTATCATTTAAAATAACTTTTTTTCAATGGGGATTTTTTAACGTGCAATTTATGAAAACAAGGATTATATCCGCACATGACTTACAAACTAGCTTTTAGCTATAACATTTTACTAAAGTTAAATTAACGAGACTACCTGGTTTTGAAACTGGGACCCTTAGTATAGTAAGCATAAGTGCTATCGACATAGCTAAAGTGTCGGTTAAAATATAAAGAGATATGTATTACGTTAAATATGATAAAACACTTTAAATAAATGTTAAAAAATAATATAATGATAAAAGCATAGCTGTGGTAAGATAATATTCAATACCAAAACTGGATTAAATTGGAATGTTGTGCAAGTTGACGCATCTTATGATGACTCTCGACCACAAAAAGTATTAAATTATTTACATTTAATTTGTATTGAAGATTGAATATTTTTCTAAAAAACACAATTTATTTTATGCTTCTATAGTAATTCACTTTTTGGGCTCAGTGTAGCCTTTCGAATTGTTCGGAAACTATATGCTATTCGTCAAGTATACCAGGGTTGGACTGGGCCCTCTAAGAGGGTATGAAACTTGTATTTTTAGAGGACGTAAAATATTTTGAAGATCCCAAAATGTTTTACCTATTTACTGTAAACTAGCTATACGAGTGCTGGTAGAATTCAATAATATTCATTGATAATAAAAAATATTGGTAGTTCCAGCAAGGACTTTCAAAATAAAATTATTTTTTGTTTCCCCATGTGTCTCAAAGCATTGTTTAATATTGTGAACTGCATAGGTTATGTTCAATAAATATAGTATAAATTCATGGACTAGGTGAATTTTATTTCAGAAAAGTGAAAAAACATCAATCATTTAAGGAACTAATTGTACAAGATATTATGCTATATCCTTGGCAAGGATCCTCGGACTATTTGGATACCGCCTGTCTCAACATCCGTCCTGAGCAAACTGGGTTCGTCTCGGAAAAAAGGAAGTGTAGACATCACACACCTAATTACCTCAACTAAACCTGACTTGTATCAGCGCTAAATACAAGTCCCTTCAAAGCAACACATTCCAAAATAAATTTTCATTGTCACGACAAGGCCAAGCTTTTAAAAATTTTTAAATTTTAAAATTATTAAATCAATTCAACTTTACTTATTCAAATACTGAGATCGTAACACAACTCCCTCCCCTTCCCTGGAATAAGTTTTGATCAAACGTTCTTTCTCTCACCCTTTTCTATTTCTAAGTTCTCTAATTAACTTAGTGTGACTAGTAATATTATTGTTATTAGAAATATATTAGTAGGCCTAGCAATTAGCACAGAAAAGTCAACAAATCTAAAAACTTCCCCCCCTCCCCACACTCAGACCACACAAACCTAGATATTCTATATTAGTGGTTCCCATCCTTTTCCAGTTCATAGACCCCCTCAAGCCAATAATAATTCACCGCAGCCCCCCAACCTCCCCGGCCATACAAGCTGAAATAAAAACACTTACACATTTATAGTATTTTACGTAACCAATTATATATTTAAATATTGTCGAACGGGAAAAAAAGAGATTTTTAATAAAATTGTGAATACCGTATATTTTTTATATGATATGAAAATTCAAACAAAAGATAGCTTAAATAAAATTAGGGCTTATATTTGTTTCACGGGCCCCCACAGATGCCTTTGCAGATCCCTAGGGGACCCGCGAATATAGGTTGGGAACCTCTTATCACATTTAATCTCCGAGTGAGGTACAGTTAGTAGAATTATGTCAAATATAAAGTGTGGAAATTATTACTAAATTGGACAAGGAGTCAGAATATTATGGATCATAAAAATGAAATAAATACCGTATGTATCTAGCTATGTTCACAAAAAACTATTTGCTCCCGAAAATTGATAATGGATAAACCTATTAATGTAGTTTTTCTACCCCGGACCAAGCTGACTAATCTCCAAATTTATTGGTTTCATAGCTTTGTCTTCAAGTTGTGTTGAATCCAACGTTGTGGACATTTAAATGGAAGTTCAATGAGAAGGGTTTACGCTGTCCCGACAGTCAGCTTTGTCCTCTCTGCTTGAAGAGAGAATAACACCTTGTCTGAAAAAAAGTTATCTAATCTATTATGATCTATTATTAGTTTTTTTATGGACTACTGTAGGTATGTCACGACAAAACACGTTATAATTTGAGTTAACCGTTTCTTATAGAAAATTTGTGTTCACCATTATTATTATTATTATTATTATTATAAGTGTTTTTCCGGCTTTCTTCCTTTTTTTTTTGCGGTGAGCACAAAGTCATAATTTGTTTTTTCCCCTCTATGTTTGTCTTCTTTACGTGTCACGTAATCCATTTAAAAAAAACAACAAGAATATGTATCACAAGCAACTAAATAAAAAACATATAATTGAAAGTATTTCAAACTTAATAGAAAACTAATTAATTACTGTGCCAGATATCGTTTGAGTCTTAATTATATTAAATGAGCAGACTATTTTTTTTAAATACCAAAAAAGATGCAGAATCAATCAACCCTATTTTGACCCAACAGAAAGTGTGGTACGCAAGATCCATGTCAAGCCGGAGGTAGAGAGGAGACGGAAAGGACTTGAGCATTATTCTTTCATACCTCCCAGTACTAAACTAAAAGAGCGCATGCCCACAGAAGAGGGGGAATATGTATCTGGTTTTCCTTCTTTAACTCTCTTCCGAGCAAGCGAATGGCGTGGTGGCGTACACCTTTACTCTTATAAACTACAAAATTAATCCTCAAATAACTTAAAAATTTCTGTTGTTAGCCTATCAAAAAATAGGTCTTTGTTAGAGGAAGGCTTAATCTAGGGCACTGTTACATCGAGCTTAGTCTCATAGCTACATAAATATGCTTAAACTGTCATTGAAGATGTGCTGATGATACATTTCACGATTTTATTTATATTATTAAAACTAAAAATAGAGAGTTGTCAATCAAACATATCCCCGTTATAATTGTTTGAATTCATTTTGGCGTGAACCATATTTTTAAATAACGCATCACTGATTAAATATGATGGGATTTCTGAAAGTCTGCACGGCAACTTCTCGCCTACTGAGGTGACCTCCTTTAGGGCAGTGTTTTTGAAGTTTTTACAACCAACACTTTTTTTGTGCAAAATGAATAAAATATTTCTCCAGTAAAAACACAGAGCTTAATTTTATATACATAGTATCTCAACAGTTGCTGAATATCTGTCATGAGTATGGCGGCATTAGATAAGAAACTTTTTAAATGAAGAAGAAAATTTGTCATTAAATTCCAGGACACCGTTTACTGATATTAAAGATTTTTTCGGTTGAGAACCGTTTATTAATACCCGTCCAATCTATACACATACACACTAATTACGATCATCTATTAGGGATAGAGAAGGTTAAATTTGGGGGAAGTATACACATATGTTGGTAGAAGAAGATGGAAAAGTCACCTTCAGAATACCCGAAAGGGACTCGAACCTCGATCTTCCCAACATTGGCAGTCTGGTGTATTAATAGAGTGACGCCTTAGATCATGTGGTCACTAAAATGGCTCACTTTTTATTTAATGTCAGAGAGGGTTAAATTTGGTTTAAATGGACTAGAGATTGCACATCCTATTTTCATTTATATTTTCTTGTATATAAGAACGTAAATAATAAGTCACAATCGTACAAACTTTTTCACCAGTGGCGGCTTGTAGCTAAAATTAGTGAGGGTGCTGCTCCAGAAATTGTTTAGCCTTTGTTTTAAAATTGTGTAAAGGGAAAAAAACATGTATAAAAAGAAAATCTATTCAGGAACTTGAAAAAAATCTTAAAAAAAACAAAACTTTTTTACTTACTTTAACTTAAATTGTTACAATTCAAGCTTGATCTATTATTTAAAAAATTAAATCCATTCTTCTTGTTTTAATTTGCGCAAAAAGTTCAATAATTTTCTCCTTGATCTCTGGTTAACAATTGAGGAAATGTTTCTCCATTGAAAGTACTGCAAGTGCATTTAGTCATATTGTACTACAAAAATAAAGAAAGAATTAAAGAAAAAAGGGCTCATTATATTAATTAATGTTATCGATAATATCAAGTGGAAATATGGGGTGCTGAAGTTTCACAGTGCCTATACACTAGCTACCACCGTTTTTCACACCATTTATTATATGTCGTTTTACACAAATTACTCAAAAATAAATTATCAGTAAGCCCCCCCCCCCCCTCGCAGTGTTAGACTCTTATCTAAGACTGGATGTGGTCAGGGGACANGCCCCCCCCC
Organism: Timema poppense; assembly: GCA_902141375.1. Lineage (NCBI taxonomy): Eukaryota > Metazoa > Arthropoda > Insecta > Phasmatodea > Timematidae > Timema > Timema poppense. Next base: position 11,778 of record CABFOV010010421.1, read on the forward strand.
CCCCTTAGTAACGTTTCTCTAAAAAAACATTATTTTATTGATAGTCATATGAAACATACTCCAAACATATATTTTTAGCAAAATTGCTATAACCACAGTTTTTAAATTACAAATTTTAACCAATCAGTTATCAGTAAACCACCTTAAATTAATTTGTTTTTGAAAAACAAGTATACGTTGTTATTTATCATGAAAACATTTCCAGACTTCCATTATGAACAAAATCATCACACGTTTTCCAGAAATTTCTAACTTTCATAAATCAGTCTTCAAGTAAACTACCCTTAATTTAAGAACTAGAATAGATCCAAACAAACGTCTTGAACACACAACATATAAATATCAAGTTTGAACGAAATATATTGAGCCATTTCATCTGTAACCCCAAGTATAGACAAATCTTATTGTAAAATTCACTTTTTTGGGGCATGGGGGCACATAAAAAGTCTAGACTCATCATAATTTTAAGATCTGAAATTTTCATAAATATATTACTTTATCTAAATAAGAAAATAAAATTATTATTCCTCATCCTGTCCTTAAGATGAGGTTGGAGGGGAAGTGAGAAAAGGCCATTGTTTTTTGCAGTTTATATATATTTTTGCAAAAATAAATCAAATAGTTATTCAGTAGAAACATGACGTTTAATTTTCTTCCCATGGTGATCTTAAGAATTCTTGAATATCTGTCAAGGGTGTATTGGAATTTAATGATAACGTTTTCTCTTCATTAAAAAGTTTCCCATCTGATGTCACTATGCTCATGACAGATATTCAACAATTATTAACAGCACTGTGTGTAGAAAATTAAACCCTGTGTTTCTACTGGAGCAATATTGTATTTATGTTGGCTAAAAAAAGTTTGATAGAAACTGCAATAAAACCGGCATTTTCTCTTGTCCCCTTCCAGCCAACCTTAAATAGCTTTAGGCTGTGGACAGCTTGGACATACACGTAGCAACGAAACAAAAATCACTCGAAGTTATCCGTAGGGACGAGAGAGAGCACTGGTATAACAGATCCCTTGCATGTGCCCGTCCATTCCGACAAGGCCGGTGCAGTTTTTGAGGGCTTTATTTGGCATTACCGAACCAGAGACTTGGTAATGCCCTAAGGCAGCAAGTAATCCTAGACCCGTTAGAAACAACGTGATTCTCGCGGCAGCGCGTGACTGTGAGGAGAACGAACGGCGAGTAAACGGAAATGTAGATGGAAATGGAGAAAGCAGCCATGACACTTAGCAGTGCCAATGCACAGGTTTATTTTGTAACAATTCTGTTACTCGGAAACAATGTTTTGAACATTTCTGTAACGAGTTAACGTAATAGCGTAAAGGCTGAGCAATCTTGTTTAGTGGTTCAGATCATGTGATGAAAGAATTGTATAAACTTATTTCGAGTAATTCTTGCATATTAACTCCATGTTTTGGAAAAGACTTTGGTGCAACGCATCAATAAATCATACATACTATAAATACAATACATACTATAAATACAACACATACAATACAATACATATAATAAATACATTACATTACATACATACATACATACATACATACATACATACATACATACATACACAAACACACACACACAAACACCTAATCACGCGGTCCCCTTAAGGGGTAGGCAACAAACTATGAATATAGCTCAAAAACACCTCCGTACTTAATCCATACTCACTAACTTTCTCCACGCTTCTCTATCCTTTATTACCCCCGTTTCTTAAACAACATCCATACCGAGTCAAACATGCTCTTTTATTATTAAAACTTCTAATGTATCTCGTTTTCATACATTCATCTACAACATTTAGCCCCGCCTATACATGACCTACTCCTTCCTTTTGATCCACACACTCTACCTTCATATATTTGCTTCGTCAGTCGATCCACACTCATCTTTTCAACATGCCCAAACCAACATAAGATACTTCTTTCACATTGGCCAATTTGACTCCCTTTCCAACCACACTCCTTCAGCACCCACTCATTACTGACTTTGTCCATACGAGTTTTTCCACACACATTTCTAAGATATCTCATTTTAACCAAAAACTCATAACCCAAATATTTGCATTGATTTTAGGAGACAAATTAAAATAGCCCAGAGGGTTTATTTTCAACAAAATAAGTTATGCGAATATATGTTAGCTCTACAAAATATGTTCTTGTTACAATGAAACATATTTGGAATTTGAATGTTATGCTAGTTTTATTAGTTATCTCTTTAACAAACCATAAAACATTTCACTACATGAAACATTTCATCCTTATTGTGCCATATCCCAGGACACAAACTCAACGAATCCAATGATGCTATATCAAATATGTTGAATTGAACACATAACCAAATTGTTTCACTCTGTGCATATGTTGACTGGCCACCCTTTCCCCAGCTCACACTATCTAGTTCTTCTGTTTTCCCCTGTATTCACATTTGTAAAACCTTTAAGATAGTTTACAATTTCCCTAAATTCCACTCCTGACAATCGTATGAGATTATGAAGGTAGAAATCTTATCTTTCAATAGTCCGCTATGGCATTGATTATAACATATACTCATAGCGTTATTTATCAAGGAAAGACTGAACCTTTCAGGGTAAACGGAATGAATACACATGTTTGAAAAAAAAGCACCAAAAATGTATGCCCAAGCAAAGGATCTTCTGCATAAAAAAGACTTAAAGACTCGATGAAACGCTAGAACTTGCATTGCATCGAAAATACAAAAAATATAATCTGGGACATTGAACTTATTGTCCCATTACTCTTATCCAGATCGTCATGTGCCAATGTTATGCTTTACTCTACTTTTTAAAGCAGCTTATGATTGACATGTGTGTTTGTTAACCACTTGGAATAATTGAAGAAACAGACACTTTGATTAAATACTTTAGGCCTGCATCAGGGAGAAGTTAGTCTTGTGCTATCAGAGAGACAATTCTGAATCAACTTGTCAAAGGTGTGGGTTAGTAGTTAAGTTTGCTCAAACTAATACTTAGTATCCTTACTACTCGCTTTATCTATGGTTCCTTCCAGGCATGTGATAACAGCCGTGTATTCTGTGATTCATTTGTTATATGTGTGCACGTCATTTCTTCTATTCATTGTTAAATATTGTTACAGTGGTTTGTTTAATTAGGACAGCAAATACATCATAAACAATTGATAACTGTAGTAAAACAATCTTTAGGTATTTGTTTGGCCTCTCTTAGTAAATCAAATTTCAAAAAATAAATAATGGGACCTGTGCGCAGCTAACGAGGGTCAATACTTTTCTTCTTTGTAATAACATTAAAAAAAATATTATATTAGAGCTTCAAATCTATCATATTCCTATTTGTCCACAAACGTTTTAAATATTATAAAATATATTTGTCATCACATCATTAAATCAATCTTAACATTGTTTATCTCAAACTTAATTACCTGATGTGAAATGAACATTTTTACAAATAAACTGGTTATGCTATTTTTATAAATTATTATTTTTACAACAAAATTAATATCGCCTTAGTTTAAAAAAAAAGTACAAAGTTTAGAATTTTTTTGGGGAATATGACAATTTTTTTTTTTAAAAAAGCTCGTGAGTTAAGCACCGTTTACCAAATAATGTCCGTGTCATTTAATTTATAAACGTAAGAAATATCAAGCTTTTAAAATGAAATATTAATGAAATGTTGTTGAATTTCACCCATATCCCCACATCCCTTAGTCCATAGTTATTGGTCACTGATAAGTGATGGCTTGTACCCTCGTATTAAATTCCCTATAAGACAGTTTGTTCAAATAATGGTGGCGTAGTTCCTTTATTGATGTTGTTTATTTGACTGTGGCTTGTTCCTCGAAAGGCAAACTTCCTGTTCCCATGAAGTCTAGGCACAATGTGTGTTTCAAGTCTGTTAGAAATACATCTTTTATTCAGAGGCTACTATGTGGGGAGATAAATGCACAGGAGTGGGCAAGGGGTCAACAATCGGGCTTCTATTAGCATTTTATATACATTTAGGTGTAGAGATAACATTAAAGTATATAAACATACTTTACAAATGAACACCCACATGGTTTTTTTGTATAAAATTATAAAATATGATTTATCGTTAAAACAATAAATAAATAAAACCTATGTTTTATACTACATGTTTCGTGTGTGTGTGATTTCTTTAAAATTGTGTAGTAGACTGCAGAAGTAAATGCTCATTCTATTATACTTTTTAATTCTAATCTTACAATGTAAGAACGAATAAATTATAGTATATATTTTGAAACCAATTTTTTTTTTACCAAACGTACTTAAAACAAACAAATACACAATCAAACCTTGTATAGTTTTGAGTCAAAATAATACTGCGACACTTTTGCCTTTAGTGACCTCAGGCCATATTTTTATTTTGACCCTAGTTCTTAAATTAAGTATCAGACAAGATTTGGATACAATAAGTATTTAGATATTTATTTAGTAAGTTCACAAAAAGTATGGATAGTTAGTTATACGATAGAAAGTTTG
>CABFOV010010422.1:0-16283 GCA_902141375.1 Timema poppense
AGCTCGCTGTTTCTAATGTAAAACATAAATATATGACAATGGTTCCAGGCTCAAATGAACGACGATTCCAGCTCCGTTGCGGTTGAGCTGAAGCTCCAATTAGAGATGGAGAGAAAAACAAACCTCGGGCACTCGACCAAAATAAAGGTTAGTTTACAATTTCTATTTACACTCTTTTCAATCCAAATTGAATTTGAAATTTTGAATTGAATTTGAATCTTTCTAATTACTAGGACAGGCACAACATCCAGTACTCAACTGTCAATTTATCATCGGTAAAGAGTAAACCCATATTTTCATCAATGATAATTTTTTGGCCATGCCGGGAATCGAATCTGCGACCCTTGGCTCAGTTGGCAGACATGCTACCGACTGAGTTAAGGTATCTGACTTGTTCATCTACTAATTTTTTCATATACTAACACTTAATCACTACACTCAAATAACATTACATTATAGTGACTTAAGATGTATGACCAAAGACATAAACATGAGGATGAAAATCTCTCATTCTAGCTGAACCATGGTGTCATTTTCTTATTCTTTTTTAAATATTTGTCTTTGGAGACAATGCATGCTGTAAAAGTAGTCATTAAACATTTTTGTTATTAATAATCTGTTTTTAGAGAAATAAATTCTTTGAGAAATTATTTTGTATTAGCACAGTTTGTATTTTTCAGACAATTTCAGGATAAAGGTAAACAACAATGTTTTTAGTGTTGATTCATATTTAAGATTTAAATCAACAAGATTGACCCTAATTCTCATTTAAAGGCAAAATGGTCAATTTCACGTAAAGATTTTACTTTGTTTTATTTCATGAATGAATTATTACTTAAAAAAAATGCTACAATGGTCTTTAAATATGTTTTTGAAGTAATTTTAATGTGCTAAATAAAAGTTTGTAAAACATGTCTTTTGAAATTTTTGTGTTTATAAAAACCGTGGCGGGTGCATGATTAATTTTTGGTGGGGCCAGATCATAGCTTACCGGTAGTGATTTTTTTTCTCTCCGTGTGTTTCCCTTTTATGTTAAATTCATTTAAGTTTCATTAGTCTTAAAAATCACTTGAATTGCAAAATCACTAAACAAATTTACAAACAGAAAGAACAAAATAATCTATAAAAAATACTGACCCATGCCACAGGCTGGAAACTATAATGGATGTAAAAAAATGTTATGAAATTCACACCCTTGACAAATATTCAACAACTGTTGATATCACTATATGAAGAAAATTAAACTCTTTGTTTCTACTGAAGACATATTTTACTTATTTTGATTTTAAAAATGCCCTCAACTCCCGATTCTTACTATCCCACCTTCATCAAGGGTGTGTTTATTATTCACACTAAGGTTTTATTGAAGATTGTTTTGGGGGAGAAAGTGTGGCCTATTTTTTAGTCAATGCGGGTAGCCCACTAGTTCTGGGGACTTGACTCCGGAACATACCCTGTTGATATTTTCTTTTATCACACACTCAAATATATTTTTATAGCTTTGGAAATATAATGTGAATTTAATAAAAATGTTCCAGGAACTTAATGAAACATTGGAATCGGCCAAAGAAGACTTCCAAATCCTCACCAACGAAAGAAATGAACTCGAGGAACAGTTGGAAATTTCTGAAAAATATGTAGCACTTAAAGTAAGTAACTTTATAGTTTTATCAGGGATGGGATCTGTAAAGTATTGAGTTTGACCCAACTCCAAATTGTATTATAATAAACTAAACATTGAATGGAGGTTAGGAGGGCAAGACCTACACACTTAACCAAAAAAACTGTAGTCCTCAAAGTTCACAATTAAAACACACAATTCAGGAAGTTAAGTTATTTTTTTCATTGTAAAAGTCACATTGTTTGTGGGCTTATTGTTGTATCTGAAAGTTTACTTTTCAATCCAAGCTTAAAGATGACAAATATTTGAAGTAAAATCACAGTATTTGAAGCATTACACGATCGTATTAAAATATACTCTTTTCAACAATGCCCTTGAATAAGATAACAAACCTAATCATTCTTTCGGTTGTCTGCTACTCAGAGTGAAGAGTTAAAAGATTTGTCGGCTCAATTGCGCTCCTGTCGGAGCAAGTTGCTTGAACAGTCCCAGCATCTAGATGGAAAGGACGAAACTATCTTTAAACTCAACTCTCATTGTCGTGAGGTAGGTAATACATTTTGTTACATATTTCACCTTAAGCACGACTTTTACTGACCACTGAAACACTAGCACAGTAAAAATATGTATTTATTATATAAACATTTTATTTGGGGTTACACACACTTATACCATTTACACTAATGTGTTAGGGCGTGAGTAAGGTGTAATTTTTAGAGTAAGTATACCCCCATTCGCCTGGAGGGATAGGGGAAAATCACTCACGACACACCAAACAGGTATTTGAACCTTGATCTTCCAGTAAACTGCAATATAGTCTATTGCAAGAGTGACGCCTTAGACCAGGTGACCACTAAACCTGAGCTCAAGAATTATATACTTACCGTACCTTATTGTTCCGAAAATAGGCCGCCCCCGAATATAGTTCGCACCCTAAACTTTCGACAACTTTTTGAGAAAAAACAATATTCCCACTTAAATATGATCAGTGTATTAAATAATTTTTTAAATAATCTTAATATAACATACTTCTTTTAACCATAATTTAATGCATCAGAAAGGTCTCCTGATTGTTTAACAGATGGCAGCACTAACTAAATTTGAGTTAAAATAAGATTTTTCCTTTATCCCCTTCTAATATTTTGTTGCAAACATCATTAACATATTATAAATTAAGTAATTATCACAACATGTAAGTTATTTAGTTTTTTCCTTTGGACATTTTAACATAAATTAAATAAGTACATAACGGTACAAATTAATCAACTTTGAACATAAATATGTAATTTAACCTTTAATATATCTAGGGGCAAATCTGCGCAATTGGTGAATCCAGAAATTTACTTTTGCATCAAAGTCTTAAGTTTTTGACCTGGTAAAAATAAATGTGGTCGGCTTAAAACTTAAAAATTGAACCTTTTGTTGAGAGCTTATCACAATAATTATCCTGTACTAACTGGTTCTTATAATCATCATGTTTTAAAGGTAATTACTATTATTGTTTCAGTTGGAAGAAGAAATCAAAGCTCTTAAACAAACTGTAGTTACGAATCAAGAGTGGCTTTCTGAATCAAGGAGAAATTTGGAAAAGAGTGAAAATAAGTGTCAAGATTTTGAAATCACTATAAAAGAACAAAAATCATCCCTTGAAGAATGGGAGTCAAAATGTCAGAATTATGAAATCACAATAAAAGAACAGAAAACATCCCTTTTAGAATGGGAGTCGAAATATCAAGATATAGAGGCAACTAACCTCCACCTTTTGCAAAGAGTAGAAGAGCTGGAGAGATCTCTTCAAGATTTGAAGAATGTTGTAAAAGAGTATGACGTTGAGTCATTGTGTTCTCATAAAGATAGGGTCTTAGAACTTGAAAGATCACTTACTGAACTCGAATGTCGGTTGAAAGAGACTAGCGCCTCCTATCAAGATTCACAGGAGACAATTGAAATACTTAAAAAGACTCTAAACGAGAGTGAATCTTCTCTTCTTCAAGCAACCAGCGTCCACAAAGAAAATGTGTCGGCGTTGGAGATTTCGCTCGCAGAGTGTAAGAGTCAATTGAAGGATATGAAAGACTCTTATGAAGATTCATTGGGGAAGGTCAAAAAAATTGAAAAAGAACTGGTAGAATCTGAATCTCTTATTCAATCTCTCAGTACAACAGGTGCTTCTTTACAGCGAGGAGAAGGTTCTTAAGGAAGCGGCACTCGCCGAGCGAGATGCCAAGGTTAAAGATTTGGAAACTAGTGAACAGGTGTACATGGCCAAGGTTAAAGATTTGGAAACGAGTGAACAGGTGTACATGGCCAAGGTTAAAGATTTGGAAACTAGTGAACAGGTGTACATGGCCAAGGTTAAAGATTTGGAAACTAGTGAACAGGTGTACATGATCAAGGTTAAAGACTTGGAAACTAGTGAACAGGTGTACATGACCAAGGTTAAAGACTTGGAAAAAACTCTTGAAGATTTAAATTCCAGGCTTGAAACAGTGAAGCTCAGTCATGATAAGAGAGAGGAAGAAATAAACACACTGCAGAAAGGTGAGTTTGTGAAATTTGGTTTGCTATAGGTGGTAAATTTCTCTTCTCTCAATAGGGGTGTACTAAATCCACTTTAATTTAATTTTGTACAATACAACTTGATTTTGATGAAACATTTTAATCTCCAAGCTTCCAGCCTGTGGCTGCGCCAGTAAGTTTGAGGAATCTGGTACACACTTGTATGTAGCTTAAAGAGTTGTTTTTTCCCCGACGCATTGAGTTTCATATCTTTTTCTTTAAAATATCCTACAAGATTATGTATTCTAATTTATTGTTCAGGCCTACAACTGCAACCAAATCAGAGTTTTTTACCCCCCCTAGATTTACCAATGCTTCAAAAATATTGTTGGCATATACCACTACATTAATCAATTTGATTGAAACTATAACATTTGATCGCTTTCAGATCAAATCATTTTCTATTGAAATTAATGGCAAGGCTAAGCGACTAAAATTATAAATGAATATAAGTCTTAAGTGGGAATTTGTTTTTGAATATATTTTTTTCTTGTTTCCTGTCCCATTATTATGAGGTAAATTGATATTTCTCACGCGAAAATTTCCCTAAGCAAAATGTCAGTCTCACACAGGCCTATTTTAAACCCCTTTAGTTGGTGTATTTGTGTGCACCGTATCGGCAAATCCCACTTATTTGCTGTCGTTTCAGAGGTGAAAAACCTACTGCAGGGCAACTTGTCAATGAAAGAAGAACTCGATGGGAAAATCACAGAGGTGGCTCGACTGGAACAGGAGATAAAGACCCACCAAGCTCCTAAGCTTTGCGATGACAGGAAGCACCTCTACAGGTGAGTCATTCAGTAAACTAATGAACCTATTTAATGTAGGGCTTCCCAAACTTTCGCAGGCTGCAAATCCCTGTCATGCAGCCAATGTACATCTTCAAGCGTTTCATAAAAAAATACAAATACAGGCATACCTCATTAATACAGTGTGCTAGGTTACAGTTCACCATCGTAAAGTGAATATTACCTTAAAACAAGGGATGGGCTCTCGAATCCTTAAAAGATGTTTGAGATTCGAGAATCAAATTCTTAAAAAAAAAAAAATCTTTTTTAAGTGTAGTTATTTTTATAGCTTTAATACTACTTATTATTGGTTCAGAACCCATTATAATTATAAAATAAACATAACATTCATTCATTCAATTTGATATTCTTTTTGATTTTGATTACATTTCATTATAAAATGTTGGATTGAAACCATTTTAAATATTCTATTCAAAATTGAAATCTTTTATCATTATAGACTCACAAACTTATAACCTTAGAACAAACTTCTGTAGGACCAATGTCTACAGTCCAATTTTCATATGAAGGGCTTTTTAAGAAAATACAAACTTTTTACCCTGTACTGTAGCAGGAAAAAAATTGGTGGAAATTGATTTATGTCTCCTTTGCTTTTTCCTTTTCCTCATACGCTTTTTCTCTTAAAATGCCCATTCTGCTTCTTCATCCTATTCGCTCAAGATCTTGACATGGCATGTGCCATTAATTGAAACAATTTGTTTTTGTAGCAATTATGAAGTCCAAGTGGAAAATCTTAAAGTTCAGCTCCAGGCCTACAAGGAAGAAGGGGTATTAGCCGAGGTATTTAGATCCGAAGTTAACAAGAAAACGCAGGAGATAGAAAGGCTCAAAGAGGAAAATGAACAAATGCATCAGGAAATAGATTTTCATGTAAGATTATTAGATCAGTCGGTAAGTAGCATGTTTGTCTACTGAGTTAAAAGTCCCGGTATGGCCGAAAAGTTTATCACTGATGAAATGTGGGTTTACCCTTTCACAGAGATCAATTAACGGTCGGGGACTGAGTGTTGTACCTGTCCTAGTCTTAAGTTAGATCATAATGCATATGAAGTTACGACAGGCTTAGCCAGCCGGTAGGTTGGGAAAATACATGACGTAAATAAAAAACTGACCCAGGCCATTAGGCTGGAAACAGTAATGGGGTGTAAACATTATTACGGGAAAAAACTATTTGAGTTTTTAAGGGTTACAAAAATCCCAATTTCATGATTTAAAGAAATATAATTATTCTTGTCAGACTTTGAATTTTTATATTCATTAACACACTTACTATTGGGTCTATCACAATATAATTATAGGGCATTAATATTTGTGGTTCTTAGGCTTTATGTTACTATTTTGAAAGTAATTTTGCTTCCGCTACTGGCTTGCTAGGCCTATTATAGTTTCACCGAAGCCCCATCAGCCGTCATTTTTCAAGTTTCCTGCAGGGTCTTCACAGCTACTGAAGTGGTCATGATTTACATAGTCCTCGTTGTACAGTAGCCCCATGGCTTCTTTGGTGCTGGCTGACAGCTCACAGCTAAAAGCTTTGAAAAGTTACCAGACCAAATTATGTATCCCTATGCCGAACCAGGTGCATTTTACTAAACTGACCTGTTAACAGGCTCAAAACAAGTCGATGACTATTCTTTTATATCTATATTTTCATAATTGTTCTCAAAATTAGGGACTCTAAGTCAAATTGGAGATCCGGATTTGTAAATTAGTGAATTCGACCCAACTCTTACTTTGATTAAACCAGTATTCATAAAAGTTCACTTATTTGTTATCTTATATCAATATATTAATAAAATTAAGAATGTTTCTGTCTGTCATGAACATTGCGCAAAATCTACCACACATAGAGGTCTGAAATTGTAAAATTAAAGTAGCCTCCGAGTACAAACATGTAAACCACAAAGCTGGAGCTTAAAAAACTTTTTTTTAATTTATTAAAAACTAAACTAAAATGAAAAGTTTTAATTTTTCCTGTTTGAAACAAAGAAAAGCGTTGCCAGGTGTAACCACGCAATTCATTGCGTGAGAACCCCCGGGCAATGCCGGGTACTTTTGCTAGTCTCATATAATAGGTTCGGTTTCACTTTGAATTTTGATAGCCCCTAAAAACTGACCTTGTAACCAAGAACTGTGTTCTCTACAGGCAAAAGAGATGGACCAATTGAAAAGTCGTCGTGACCAACAGTTCAAGGCTTACGAAGACCTCTTGAAGAATGCCCGGGAGGAGACTGAAAGGGAAAAAGAAGGAGCTGTCTCACTTTCAAGAAATTCTCTACAAGACAACCCCCAACTCCCTTAGGAAGGAGTCTCATGTGAGTTTCTGTAGATCAGGGGCGGGCAACCTATTTGTTTATTACTGGTACTGTGATAACCCGTAGTTTCTCAACTCTATTTTTATATAATATATGGTGAAAAAAGTGCATTGAGCAAAAACATTTTGTAATAAATAAAATTATTGAATATTAGGAAAATGGTAGAGCACAAATAAAAGTAAAAACACTTAAGTCTGAACTTAGCCTTCCCTTTAATTCCAATAAAAAATAAAAGTAATTTCATGATAAAATTAAAAGCTTAAGGCCTTTGATCCAGACTAGAGACAGAGACTCTGACTAGTTTACAATTTAAAGGTCGGGACAATACATTTGAATTCTGTAATATTGCAAAAAATAAAATTAAAGTAATAACATCCTACTCAAAATGTGTATATTAATTTGATTTTAAAATGGTTAATTTTCTATAAAAAATAATAATATTTTGTCTTATAATAATTGTTGGTTTAGGTTTTGATGTAAGGTAAACTAAAATCCTAGATCTAATACAATTATTATAACTATTTTAATCAAGTATTTTTTTGTATGAATATAAATAAATTCTAAAAACAGATTTATAATTGACTAAAGTTCTAAAATAAAATAAACATTATGATGTGAATTTTAGTAACTACCTACACAATAAAACTTCAAGATATTTAAACTAATCTGAATAAATGAAAGTGAGCCACATTGTTGAATGAGACAGTTTTTCTGGTTACCGCGGTTTCGGGGTTAAACCCCTCACAAAATGCTCTGTTGGTCTTAAAAATACTCTTTTATCCAACTATTATCATTAATTTTGCCAAATATATGTCTTCCGTCCTTGAATCTATTCAGGGGAAAATACTACCATCAAATAGCCTGGTATGATTATTAGGGGTATGCAAAGTCCATTCTTTTCAATTCAAATCAAATATGTGAAATATTCTGGAAGCCGAATTGATGTGTGAATATTTTTTGTTAGCTGTTTTAATCTTGAAAAAATATATTTAGCTTATGTATATAACTATGCACTAAAATTACTTAGAAAAGGTTTTGTTGTATAATTTTTTGTAATATTTAGTTTTAGTTTGATAAATCAAGGTACTATCACAATTTACAATTCAATTAACTCCGATTTTTTCCCACGTGGATATTGAGGTTTACTGTACATAACAGTTCAGATGAAGGAGAGGGGTAAGATAAGGATTCAGGCTTGCGAGATGGAATTTCTGAAAGAAGGTTGAGAGTGACAAGGAGGGAAAGGGTGAGAAAGAGATAGGATAGAGAAGTTGAGATTGAGGTGGTATGGAGGAGGCTAAGAGGAAGACATAGGCACAGGTGAATAGAGGGAGGATTTAGGACGATGAAGGATAAGATAAGGATTCAGGCTTGCGAGATGAAATTTCTGAAAAGAAGGTTGAGAGTGACAAGGAGGGAAAGGGTGAGAAAGAGATAGGATAGATAAGGTGAGATTGAGGTGGTATGGAGGAGGCTAAGAGGAAGACATAGGCACAGGTGAATAGAGGGAGGAGTGAGGAGAAGCTTGGCTTGAGTCAGTGTAGAGAAAGAAAAGTGGTGTGAGGACAGAAGTAAAGGGAGAGGTTTATGTTCAAGACAAACCCTGCCAGTGGTAGGAAACTACATAATGATAAAAAGCTCAGAATAGCAAATATCGGCGAAGATTCTTAACTATAGAAGCTGGAATTTTTTCTAAGTGAAGTTGAAGTAGATATTTTTTTGAGGCCCAGTCGAAGCAGAAGCTTTTCACACCGCTAGTGATTGTTATTTAATGGCGTTAAATTGTGCTGGCTAGGTAAAGGGGCTGAAATTTTGGTTACCTGTTTAAAGAAAGATGGTCACTCTAACCTTAGTATATTAATAAATAATAAATACAAATGTCACATTAATAGATATTTCTTAATTTTAGGCTTTTAATATTAATTTTCCCCAAAAAATCCTGGTAAATAATCTTTCCCGCTTAACAAAAGATTTGGAAACTACACTCATTTCCTGAGGCAGATGTTCAACACGAAAATGAGAGCTAACTATAAATAAACTATTACAAATATACAAATTCTGGATTAAAAATGGACAAATAAACTGTAGGGATATCAGATCTGAATATAATTTATGTTAAAAATGATTAATTTCAAATAATAAAGAATGGGGAAATCTACACCATTTGAGAGTTGTTTGCTGAAGTGATTGGTGTCTCCTGGAACAAGTATGATAATTTAAATAAAGTACACATTACTGTGAAGAGATGAGAAATATGACGTAGACAGTATTTTAAAATAACACTGTGTGTGTGTGTGTGTGTGTGCGTGCGTGTTTTCTAATATTAAAATTTGATTATTTGTGTTTTCCTTTATTTTGTTTGAAGGCTGAACTGGAACAATTAAGGCGAGAAATAGATGACAAGGACAGAGAGTTGTCATATTACAAAGAGAAGGTGAGTTTTGATCAATCACTTGATGGTTAAATACATTCTTGTTCTATTTTTATAAATTCCTTTTAGGTTTGGTTAAATTTACGGATAGGACCTTGATTCCTTAATTATATTAGACATTGGAGATTTCAAGAAAATCTCAGATTTGAGACTCAAAGCTCTAAAAAAGAAAGTTTTCAATTTTTCAAATAAAATTTCTTTTAGAGCTTCAATACTACTTAATAGTGGTTCAGAACCAATTATAATTATAAGATGAATTTAACTTAACTTAACCAGGTCCCAGATCAGTAATTTTACACTTAACCAATTTTATAAATGTTATAATTAATTAAATATAAGAAAGAATGTCGTTAACATTTTAGTTTACTAGCTTTATTTTCTATTATATTTATATTTCATATTATTCTATTATATTTATATCTCTTATTATGTTCATAACTTTTTCCACGATTCGGATTTTGGATTCTAAATTATATTAAAGATTCAGATTTGTAAAATAGTGGGTTTAACCCAACTCTTTATCCAAAATCTCTTGGGTTAAGTGTTTTGGCTTTTTACTAATTAGAACCAAATAACCTTTCAAGTTAACAAATCAAATTTTTTGTTCTCACAGGTGGCCAAACAGGAAGAAAGAGTAAAGAAATACCAAAAAGAGGTAAATGTGGTAATCATCATCATCATCTTTCGACTTTTCCACCCCTGCGGGTCGTCTGGCACATCCTCTTCCATTCCTGTCAATCTCTAAACTTCTTCAGTCAACCACACATCTCCAGGCTACTCCTTTAGCTTCCAGAACCTTTTGCGCTTGGTCCATCAATCTTGTCTGTGGTCTTCTACCCTTCTCTATGTTCTCTAAGGCTTAGGCATTCTGTCCTCCATTTTCATCACATGACCTAACCACAGCAACCTTTTTCTCCTCAATTACTGTTGTAATATAACTTTTAAACCATCCCTAGTTATTTCATTCCTTATCCTGTCTCTTGTTACATTATCAATGCCTCTCGAGAACTTAATCTCTGCTGCCTGCAATCTACTTAAATCTCTCTTTGTCTATAACAAAGTTTTGGCGTCTCTTACTATATTCCATCGCCAGATTATATATTTAACCACGTGGTAGAATTGTTCAATCTTCCAAATCCTTTGTCCTATTTCCTCCTGGATCTTACAGTTCACAATAATCTTACTTCCTAGATCGCAAAAATTCCTCCTTTTCAAGCTCCTTTCCATTGTTACTTTCTTTGCTTTTATTGCTTTCAAAAATAGGTAAATGTGGTACTGGTTTAATTAAATGTAGTTGATAAATAACACCTGCTGCTGAAGAATGAAATCAGAACATTTGGCTTATTGCAGCAATATTACTCTTTAATACTAGCCCACCATGAAAATGGGACAAATTATGGGCTTTTTTTTTTAAGTTACATTACGTGTTTCACACTCCCTCATGAAGAGTTTGGATAGAATGAAATACCTTATCTATAATAGAGTTTAAATGACAGCTAGATGGAAAGTTGGTAGTCTGTTCACCATAGCTTTTTACCTGAATGACAGTTGAAAAATCACATGTTTAAGTTTTGGCCTGACAACACCTATACCTTCTTCCAAATATAATACAATTACCTCATAAAGTGAAAAGAGGTTTTCCTTAAAGAGTTATATTATTAAAACTGAAGGGAAGCCAATTTNCATGTTTAAGTTTTGGCCTGACAACACCTATACCTTCTTCCAAATATAATACAATTACCTCATAAAGTGAAAAGAGGTTTTCTTTCTCGATTATGAAATAAAATATGAGTTCAGAGTTTCTAGATAAAATTCTGTGAAAATTAAATGTTTAAGATATGCTTAAAATATACAAAGTGTAATACCGATTTCAGACCACTGTCGTCAAGATCGCATCACGACACCAATCCAAACTTATATTTTAAATATAATTAAAAGTACTTATTATGAGTTTTGGAATGTTATTGATAATATTTAATATAGTGCATATATTAATACTTTTTAATACAGACATCATATTTACTCGAAAAAGAGAAAATACATGTAATTTTGTTTACATATAATAAATTATTTTATTATTATTTTATTGAATCTCAAAATATTTAACTGAATAAAATAGTTTGATCAAATTGCTTGGGTGCACCAATGTAAAGAACTTGTTTGCGTTATGAGCAATCACATTGTTTAGATTCGTCGGTCACCATTTTAAAGCTATATTTGTTAAACTTTTTGTGAAAATGCTATGAATAAAAAAAATTTAGTGGAATAGAACGTTAAACAAGTTTTTTGCCCAACCTCATATAAATATAAATAATATTGGCAAAAAAATTAAGTCGAATAAAACGTTAAACAAGCTTTGTGCCCAACCTTATATAAATAATATTGGCCATTTGATTAATTATCACATTCATACATTACCAAATGTTTAATTACAGCTATCCAAAGTGACAAATGTTAGCTGTTGGCATAAGGATACATTAGGGACTATTTCTAGTAACCTTTTTTGCTGTCAATCAAGTAAACTTGGGTCCTGAATGTGTATTAGGTCATGTGCTAATTGTAGATGCCAATATCTCTTTTTCCAGTGGCAGCACTGTAAATTGTCTTGTTATTGTAAAACCCATATTGTTTTTTCCTATAGCTTCCTCCATTTATAAACACATAAGTTAAAAGAGGATTTTCTTTGAATCGATATTTACAGGTAATTCCATTTCAAACGATTTTTAATCTTGTATACTTATTTTGATTCCAGCTGATGTCTCGGTCAGAAACCTTTAAGCAGCCTTTAGAGAGATCTGCCTCAACCACGAGGATCCCAACCCCTGCCTCTTCAAGGCGTCCTCTAAGAACCCAATTAGATGAGAATTCCAGCTCCAGGAGATCTTCAAGACAAAGGAAGAAGTGTGTAAAGTATGTTCATGTTGACAATTTAACAAATCTCATTTTCTAATTCTTCTAGAGGTGTCACTATACCCGTTTTTCTCGATTCAGGTTCTTAAGATTAGCCTCGATTCCGATTCTTGAACATTTCCTTTTTCATTATTGCATAGAAAATCTAATGTGCCTGATACCCTACTCATCCCCACCCCCAATGCGAAACTTTGACTCGATCATTACAACACATGATCGCTTGAAACTTTAATCTCACAAACTTATAGATATATATTAAACACACTAAAAGTCTTCAAAACTAAACATTCAAATAAATTCAAAATTCATATAATAAACTGTGGATTTTATAACGGAAAGGAGATCCCATTTCACATGTTACAAAAATTTCAAGTCATCCACTATAACAGATCCCACGCACGTTAGCTCATCAGAAAATTAGTGATGAAGTTTTGTAGACAAAATATCGATAATTACAAAGTGATCATGTTGTTATTCTGAAAGTGGTTGAAAATTTGGGTTGCGGCCTATTTTCAGGCCGGTAAAGTATTGAGATATGGTGAAAAAATTAATCTTATTAAAATTAAAATAATTTCAACTCTTTTTGAAAACTCTTTCATATTACAAATAAACATTATATTTTAGGCAAATTTTACCTCCGCCGATGGCAGTTTCCTCTGATTTCGAAGAAGAGTCTGAAGAAAAAGAGAAGAAAAAATCCTCTCGCCGCAAGCTGTACAACCACACAGACGAAGAAGTACACCTAACAGGCATCAATGTTCAAGTAGGTATTTTAAGGTATAAAATTTCTCTTAAAGGAAAACCTCTTTTTGTTTTTGAGGTATTTTGTTATATTTGAAGGAAGGTAGGGGATAGATGGAACAAACACAATTTGGCTTTTACAATAAAAAGAACTCGGTTCACACTTCACAATGCTACCACTGAACATAACGGTAATGGCTGCCTTTTGAAGAATATTGATCGTTACCACCAAATATCTTCTTTTTATCTATTTTTGGTTTCCTCTTTTAGAAAATTGTGTTGCGCCTTTCACTCTCCCCCCTGATGAGTTTCGATAGAATGAAACCTAGGTCGAGGATTGGGCGGTAACAATCAATTTTGTTCAAGAAGCAGCCAGTAATGTTTTGTCCAATGGCAACAATGTAGTGTGCAAACTTTGTTCTTCCTTTCATTGTAAAAGCCGTAAGTGTTTGTTCCATCTATCGTTTACCTTCTTTCTAAGATAAAACAACGGCTTCTACCGAGTAAGAAGTAGGAATAGGAAGGGAAATAAAGATAGCTTATATGAATGTACTTAAGTTAGCTTAAAGAGGCGATGCTAAAGTAAACAGTCTCACATATGTCCCTCACTCATTGCAATGTACAGTAATTTAATTAATATTTATGTTTCAGGAACCAGAGTCTACTGTACACTCACCAAACACAATGATCAAACATAATTTGCGGACACGACGTATGTTATGAGCTACTATTAATGCTTAATAAATAGACATTGCAATTATAAACTCTTTCTTAAGAAATGTTTGCAATGCCCTATTTCAATTATCTTTAAGCTCAATAAAATAAAATGTCAATTTATCACATTTCAATTTCATCACAATATTGTAATGTAGATTATATTTTTTATCGTGATTATATCATAATTATATTTGTCTTAAAAGTGTTTATTTTATGTGAAGTTTTTTAAGTGCAATTATTTTTTATGCTTGTAAATAAACCATTTGAAAATAAGATAAATATACGGTGAGATCTAAATGGCATGAGCGAATAAACCTAAGCTTGATTTTTTATTTTAATTGTATACATGTTTTATAAAAATAAGTCTTAAAAGGTTTACATAAATTAATCATAAATTGTTAATAAATATTTTCTAAGGATTAGCCCTAGAATCCTCAAATATAATTGAGATTATTGGATTCGAGACTCAAATCCTTAAAAATTATTGATGGCTTAGTACCATTTATAGTATGAACTTAACAAACAAGCCCCAGACCAGTAATTTAACATTTAGTTACTGTTTTTATTTCTTTTATATTTCCTCTTCTGTTTTTAATTTTTTCCAAGATTTGGTTTCGTCCTTAAAAGGTAAATTGGAGATTCAGATTCGTAAAATAGTGGATTCGACCCAACTCCAATATTTTCCAAGGATTTCTCAATTGTTCTTCAGCAGGACGTCCATCAAAGTATTTTATAAGTCCTTTTTTTTCGGATGAAATAATCCTGTAATGTAATCATTTAATTTTTCTATAATATAGAAAAACTCACAAAAACATTATTTTGTGACAAGATGGGAATTTAGCGAATGCAAGAAAAGACCATACTGGCAATTTTTATAACTAACAATTTTTTGGCGCCAAAATAAAATCTTTAATCTGTAAAAATTTAATTTTCTTCTCATGGTAATTTCGACAAATGTTGAATATCTGTCAAGATTGTTCTGGAATTTAATGACAACTTTTTTTTCTTTCTTTATTTAAAAAGTTTCTCATCTAATGCCATTATGCTCGTGACAGATATTCAACAACTGTTGATATCACCATGTGAAGAAAATTAAACCATTATGTTTCTACTGGACCAATATTTTATTTATTTTGGTGGGGAAAAAGTTTTGCAAAAAACACTAGCCTCTTTCACATTCCCTACATTCCCAGCTTAAACTTTGACCTTTTGTAATATCAATATTTTGTTCTTTTCCTTCCATATATTTTAAGTTTAACAATGAGGTGGTCCAATGACAAAATAATTTTAATTTAAAATTATCTGCAATATATGTCAATTAAACAAGTGCATAAATGTGAAGTTATTTTATACAACTTGTTATTCTGTTAACATATAAGTAAGATAATATTAAATATATGTAATATTCTGCACAGAAATACGTACTGAAAACAAAATTGATTTTTGAAAACTGTAGCCTTTTTGTTTCAGAGGCTCATTCTAAAACCTGTGTTACAGTTAAAATTATTGAGAATCATGCAAAGTACAAATATTTTTTGATAATTCATTATTGTGACATTGTCTCTCTTGTATTCTTTTTAACCTAATAAACAGAATTTTAATTTTTGACAACTCTTTCATTATTTGTTATCCACACCAGTAATCAGATGGTCTAATGAGTCCACTTTTTTTTTAACTAAACTGTAAGTGAAAATATCTAGGTTCCAATTTCTTTATGGTGATTGAAGAGCTGTTTTTCCTAAATGGATTCCTTTAACTCTGCACAAATGTGGGTACATTTCCTCTCAAATCTTAACATCCTCAATTTTACTCAATGTAATAAAATTGTTATAGATAACCTGAACTGGTACTAAGCTACTAAAAAAATAATATATTTCTATACAACAGGCACACAATATTTGTATAGGCATAATTTAATATCAGTAATAGTTGAGACTTGATCTACCATGGAGAAAAGAAGTGCCCTTGGAGCAGTGGCATATTCTCTGGGTATGCTATTCCTGTGCCACATATTCATGATTATGTGGACTAGTTTCTGAATTCATTGTTGTCTGTGCAAACTGTGTAAATAGTAATGTTTAAATTGTGAATTAATATACATGTATAATGTATCTATACACTAGGAATAGAGCACTAGGTTAAATCATGGTTTGAATTTGGAGGGATAGCCAGCACACTTACCT